>JAWPHD010003070.1:0-229996 GCA_037043455.1 Cyrtodaria siliqua
AACACAAGAGCACCACGTTATTCAGGTCTCACACCTCTATTATCTCCCCTGAAAGCTCACGGACCTAGAGACAAAAGGAAAACAGAAAATAATTCTATTTTTTCTCAATTTTAGGCAATTTTTAATTTGAAAATTAGGTTTTTCTTTGCTTTAGCATACATCTGCAGTGTAAAAGACAGATGATACAGAACATCCCATGTTGATATGAGGTTTCATTCAAATTTCAGAATTGTTTGACCGAAGCACCACATATTCAGCTAGATAGTGTATGAATTTTGTATTTTCCATAGGGTTCACAAAGCATGAGCGAGAAAAAAAACCAACCTGGCTAACTTATGTATTTTATTGTTTTAAATTACTGGTCTTGGCTATACTGAAGATATTAAACCAACAACAATGTCTGCTGCCCTGCTTTGAAGCTCAGATGCTGGAGAAGGCTGTACAGTAACCCTATGGGAAAATTAATTATGGTGTGAGACCTTTATTTAAACGAAGTGTGTAATTGGTTTGGTAAGCAACATGTTAAAGGTTTAATGCAATAGTGTCGTAACCCTAAGTAAATGAGGAAGAAGATATACCATTGATGCATGTATTTATCTTCGGTCTATTGATGCATTGTTCGCCTAGACGTTGTGTACAGTGTTTAAATTTGATTACTGTTATTCTGCTTGACAACGGTGTATTTGATGATCAGTGATGTGTGCGCACGATAAAATCGTGCTGGACTTTGAGTTTATTTGTCATTTGAGGCTCGGACAGGCAACTGTTAACAACAACACATTTTATTTTAGTTCCAATGGAAAGCTCACCCTTCGTTATTGTTCTGAAAGTAGTGTATTCACATTACGTGGTCCGAGTATTAACTTTCATACCAAATCCAACCCCTTCTCCAAGAAGCGAAAACGGGGTTGGCTGGGGTATGAAATAAAACCTTAATTTCGGCTTAAAATGTTTGCATATTGTAAAAATTAAATATCTAATAGGTAATTTTAAATTGGTTACCACATTTTTAAGTAAACATGTTTTTAAACGTGTTTTATTGTCGAAATGCCCATTATAAAATCCTGTTAATTTAAGCTTTCCCATCGCTTAATGAATTAAGGCAGGACCACGTAATGATCTATGTACGATGTTTAACAATTTTCTGTTGTCATAGAGAAGCATAACATTAAGAGTAAGAGAGGTGGAGTGCCTGAATCGACAATTTTACCGGTTTGATAGGAGCAGTGGTTCTGGACATTACATATACGTGAAATTATTTTTCCTAAACTATGGCATAAAGACTCAAAGCCAGTCTTTATTTGAGGAACCATTGCTATTGTGCTAATGTTGAAATATATATGTAAAACAAAGTTGCCTGAATAAATAACAAACAAACCTGTCCGGGGCCATTCCAACTTCTGTATTTATTCTTTATTGCATCCTTATGAAGTAGGATGACAAATAATTTATGTTTGGCCTAGAATGAAATGGCAGTGAAAACATAAGCTGAAACCTCGATATATCGATGTTCAGAGTTGTATAGCATAACCGTAACACTTTTATTATCAACTGTTGAAATGTGTACCCTTAAATGTTTGTTCTCTTGCTGCACTGGCTTCTGTAAAGTCATTGAACGCTTGCTTTTTAGCTTTTTAGGCTTTCGTTTTTATGTTCATATTTACATCATTTATGTGTTATACTTATATTGCTTCTTAATGCTGGATTGCATGTTAGAGAATATAATCTGGCGGGAATGTCTTTTTTTATTTGAACTCTCCCGTTTTATTGGGATGACATTAAGGTAAGAGTGAGGTTTGGTGCACCCTAGAACCTGGTTTAAACCCCCCAGCGGCCGTTTTTGCCACTGACCGTTCCAAGGCGGTAGCCCTAATGTCCACCATTTTACGTTTGTGTTGTCGTGTCTTGCCTTTTAGTCATCTTTAATTTAAAATTGCTGTTTGTTTCTATGCGTGCCTATGGTTGAATGTGGTCCTTGAATGATGCATTTCCTGTTCGACTTTTATATCTACTCTGTTAGCAAACTTTCCATGCAGAATATTTCTACAGCTAACAGGCATTTACAGAAATATTTGTTGCAACCGTTAAGACTATCATCTATAAACAATTCAAAGACACAATTCCTATCTATTTAACCGATTTAACTTTCTTTCACACTAATTGTGAAAATTTCTGTTATTTTCCGTGAATACCTAATCGTGTTTACACTCTTAAAATGAAACATTGATAGCATTCGAGAAGGAACTTCAAATTATCTAATTTGAGTGAGAATTTTGACTATTCCGAAGCAATGTAATGCATTATGTTGGTGTCTAATAGACCATCCACATATTAGGCTATTTACATTTGCTTCCAGAGAGAGGGATAAGACCAGAATCGCAATATTATTTTCATAAAATTGAGTTTTTAAAAACGCGCAGGATATACTCCAGTTGAGCTCGAGGAGCAAGTGTCCACACCACCCCCCCCCCCTCACCACCCCGCCCCCCCACACCCCCCCGCCACCCCACCCCACCCAACGAACGAAACATTACTTACTGGTGAAATTAATTAACATATCAAGGGTGCAAGCGCAGTGTTAGCACGGCGTCTGTTTCTGCCTAGGAAAGGTGGGTGGTCTGCCTCTTGGTTAAATATAACTAGAAAACGTCGGATAAATAATCGGGTCCATTAGGTTATGCCTAATATAATTGGACGGGAATAATTAGTTTGAAGATGAAGTTGATCATTATGTGTTTTACCAAGTCATAAACTTACGAACTGTTTATACACATGTGTACTCAACGATGCAATATTATATTTTAAGATGTGGTCTGCAAACATAAAAACTGAAATGATCTTATGACTGTTGCCCATGATATTAGTGCATACAAGTTAAACATTGGATAGTAGGGAATGCCTTTAGTCCAAATGAAAATACCGTGGTTATTCGTGGTTAAACCTACCTTAGGTCAGTGAGTTGATATTTTAAAGTAAATGCCTCATTTTGACAAAAATATTTGAATTTATTCAGTAAAATGTTCAACTAAGGTCATTGGTGTATGCATAAGACATGCATTGGGTCATATACAAACAGTAAATAAAGGATAACAGTATATAAACAAAAATAATCCTATCGGTAAACTTACTATATAGCCCAGTCTTAAAGCTAATAGAAAGTCATGGGCTCGAATCTCGAATAAGCTAATCTATTTTTCAATGAATGAATAGGAACGTTTGGCGTTACTTTCATGGTCGCAGGTAAAGAAATGAGGAAAACCATGGTCGCTATACAACTGCCTGATATACGGGTTTCCAGCCATAGTTCACGAGCCTGCATTTGATAGTCAAGCCGCTCCCATTTCCTTTAGGTACACGTCCACTTATATACAGCTATAGTAGCTTTAAATACAATTGTAATCGTTCACTTAATTAAAGCTACAGAGTCCCTATATCAATCGATTTCTTCTTTGTAGGCGTGTCATTATTTGTAACTTCATGTTCACCAGCTCATGTCGAAATCGGGTATTTAAGCGAGCAAATATAGCGCAAGAAATTATTTACTGTATATACATCGACCACTGCACATCGTACCTGTACACAGGTAATAGTAATTTTTACAGAAAAAAAAAGTTAGATTCTTTCGGGGCTCGAACACACAACATTCTGATTTCAAGTCCTGAGCTCTATCCACTGAACTACACCGCTACTTGAGAAAATAGTATACTAACTATCATATATTATGAGGCAAAATAACTTAACATATTTGAACGCAACTAAAGATGGATCAATAAATATGCAGTCCATATTGCCGCACGTGTAAATTAACATTGCCTGGTGTAATACTGTATCTTATCAATATGAAACTAATACTTCGCCTCAAATCAACCATATCTCGACTTGTTATTTAGTTCTTGATAAGTTTGTGTGCGCGCTCTTGTTATTACGTGATGCCTATTTAGTGTTAAAAATGCTACAAAATACCAATAAATAGCAGTGGTCTAGAGGTTCAGCGTTCATCTTTCAAATCTTACAAGTGCAAGGCTGTTGTTCAAGTCCATTCCGGGCAACTATTTTTTTTATCACATATATTCTGGAGCCGTATATTTATCGATGTTACCTGTACGGAGGCTAAATAAAAATGTGAAATTTTACGTATCGATTTCTCCTTATATACCGACTTTTGGGGTGTTCGTCGACTTGAAACTACTTCACACGTGACTCATTCATATTCATGAGTTATTACCGGTTAAAATAGGGACTGTACAGCTTTAAGGGTTTAGTGTCTTTTTTGTGCGTTCATTGGGTTATGAACTGTTAGTTGTCGAAGCACATAGCGCATAATGCCCGAAGGGCGTTATGCACGCTATTTAAACTCTTTATCCAATTATTTTAATATCCCTATCCTAAGTCCGCCCCTGTAAATCCGAACTATATTGTGACGCAGCACGCGTGTTCTATGAATGGCGGATGAAAGTAGTTCTTCGTACAGTTCACTGGAAAATGAACGTAGCTTAAATTGATCATGTGATCGTCCTTTAACCAATCACATTGTTTGTATTATGTAAATGTTTGAGTGACTGCAATTATAATCTGGACACCTACAGCAATTCGAGAAATTTTATCGCACTCCCTCATAACTAAAAAGCATTCGCTCTCGGTATTGTCAAAACGATCAAATCACTCAACAAGCCTCACTTCTGGCAGCGTAGCAGTAATTAATACAGACATCCACTTCTAGCAATATAGCAATACGTCTATTTGTCTACGCCACTCCATTCCAGTAGTGTAGCAATATGTCAATATGTCTACGCCACTCCATTCTAGAAGTGTCGCAATACGTCAATATGTCTACGCCAATCCAATTCTAGAAGCGTAGCAATATTTGTTATTGTCTTCGCCACGCCAATTTTAGCTGTGTAGCAGTTTGTCTTATTGTCTGAGACACATCGCTCCTAGCCACGCAGCAGTTTGGCATATTGTCTATCACACGCCGCTGCTAGTCACGCAACAGTTTGTCATAGTGTCTAGCACACGTCCTCCTAGCCACGCAGCAGTTTGTCATATTGTCTATCACACGCCGCTCATAGCCACGCAGCAGTTTGTCATATTGACTACGACACACCCTCCTAGCCACGCAGCAGTTTATCATATTGTCTATCACACGCCTTGCCTAGCCACGCAGCAGTTTTTTCATATTGTCTGCGACATACCCTCCTGAAAACGCAGCAGTTTTTCATGTTGTCAACGACGACACAGCGCTCCTTGTCACGCAGCAGTTTGCCATATTGTCTACGACACACTGATCCTAGCCACGCATCAGTTTGTCATATTGTCTATCACACGCCGCTCCTAGCCACGCAGCAGTTTGTCATATTGTCTATCACACGCCCTTCTAGCCACGCAGCAGTTTGTCATATTGTCTATCACACGGCACTCCTAGCCACGCAGCAGTTTTTCATATTGTCTACAAACACACCCTCCTAGCCACGCAGCAGTTTATCATATTGTCTATCACACGCCTCGCCTAGCCACGCATCAGTTTTTCATATTGTGTGCGACATACCCTCCTGGAAACGCAGCAGTTTATCATGTTGTCAACGACGACATAGCGCTCCTTGTCACGCAGCAGTTTGACATTTTGTCTACGACACACCGATCCTAGTCACGCAGGAGTTTGTCATATTGTCTACAACACACCGCTCCTGGAAATGCAACAGTTTGACATATTGTCCAAGACATACTCTCCTGGCCACGAATCAGTTTGTCATATTGTCTACGACACACCGCTCCTAGCCACGCAGCAGTTTGTCATATTGTCTGCGACATATAGCTCTGTGACAACGCAGTATGCCATATTGCTGCAGTGTGCCATTTATATGGCTCACTGCCTGCAGTAGCTATGGCATACTTTCGTAGTAACGACTACTGCAGTACTACATATGATTTTTTAAGATGGCGTAGTGCAGCAGTTACTTGATACCTATCGAGAGACTGCTGTAGTATGCCATCGCTCATTTTGATCTAAGTTAATTAAGTGAAGGAAATATCAGTTAAAGCAATACATTAACCAAGCAATCATTTTCAGCCGGGTTTTCAAAACACGGATTTTAGATTGGTGAAAGCCGGTCAGGCGGCTGTTGTATCTCAGCATTACCACGTCCGATCTTCATAAACTTTTAACAGCATCTTCCTCTCACAAAGTACTGACTATACCCTGAAAACTGTTAAAATAGTTTGCTCCGCAACATGGCTTGATCAAAATAACGTGACGTCAGCTAAATCCAAGGACGATAACTCTGCAAGGCATAAACTGAGCCGCATCACATTTTTGTCACGTACACCTCCACTTAATGTCGATCATGTATATCAAGTTTGAAAGCAATATTTCTAAAAATGTTGAAGTAGTTCGCTCCACAAGATTGTTTATACCAAATACAGTGGTTTGATACATCCACACTTGATGATGACCATGTATATCAATTTTCAAGTCAATATCTTTAGACATTTAGAAATAGTTTGCTCCACAAAATTGCTGCAACCGATTTAACGACCAATTAACTGACCGACCGACCAACCGACTGACCAACAGACCGTCCATACTTGTGACTCCAGTATACCCGCTCTCAAACTTCGTGTGTGGGAATATAAAAGTAAGTGTTTAGAACTGATTTTTGTTCTCGGAAAGGCCAGTTTACCCAATTTCAACAATTACATTTCTAGTTTTAAGTCTTATTTAATTGTTATTTCAAAGTTTCTTTCAACGGAAATTTAATCTGATTTCACTACCTATATTAATTAACTGCATCCCAATCTTCACCAAATTGACCCGGAAAACGTATATTACAATAAATTACTGTTTTCTTTAACAATTTGTTCACGTTTGCACCTAATAGTTTAAGATATTATAGGTTGTAACTTCTAGCACACTACACTAAACCAAATTGCTAAGTACCAACCTAAGAATACGTCAATAATATTCTCCTTGTTTTGTGTATTTTGAGCTTGATTAGAGATACGGTTAAACTGCAAAATAACGAGTGTAAATCGTCTGCTCTGATTGCATGAACATATTTTAAAACTTTTAAGTCAATGTGTTTTCTTAGAAATAAGTTATAACACTTATACAACTGGGTATATAGGATTTTATTAAGTACTTCGAATAAGTGAAGCTTTCGATGTTCCTAATTCTAAAATATACCAGTTAAAATTATTTTGACATCATGTTTTACTAGCATTACCACTACAAATGCGTTTGCAAAAGAAATTTTCGAAATATTGAATGTTAACGCTGAATTACAGTTACTTGAATTTCAAACAATATTCAATTTAATGGGAGGTAATTTAAGATTATCCATATTTCATTTTTAATATAGAAGCAAAATCTGCGATAAATAGGTCAAATGTTTATGTTTTTTTCTATTATTTAATACCAATTTTAAGAATTTTATATCTTTAAGCGATCTTTGACTCATGTTATGTGTTTTATCAGTACATTTCATGTTTTCATATAAAGGGAGGGTAACTCTCAAAAGATGTAACAATTTAAACAAAAAATAAATGTTTTACAAACTATGGGTCAAAACAAAATACTCATCATATATCTATTCTAAAATATATTTAAAATAAGAAAATGAGTTAAGATACAAAAGTTGATACTTAGAAATTTTGTTCAGTGTAGCAGGTGGACTCGAAGACCTCATGTAGGATCGCAATATGCCATGTGGAAAAATGCTCCAGAAAAACGGCCACATGGCATAGTGCGTATCTAACTAAACAATCAACATGTACGTGGATAAATCAAACAAAACATTTAAATTACCAAGAAAATACGTTGTATTCATTCGACTACACACTACCGGTTCTGCAATCTAACATAGTTTTGGATAAGTTTTCAGATTTCCACCTAAAAAGAAAATTTCGCAGATTTTGTATATTTTTTGTTTTATTACACGAACTTATGAACAATGGTCCTTTATATATATATAGTTTTATCAAATTGTTTTATTTTGATAATGTAATAAGAGCTTCTTTTTTTACCATAATCTCAAAATTAACACAGGACTTTGCCATATGAAAAAGTACACATGTAGCACCGCGTTACACCTTGTGACGCAGTATGACTTACTGCAGCAGTAAGCCATAAAAACCTCCAGTGAGCCATATAAATACTGCAGCAATATGGCAAACTACGTTGTCACAACGCTCCTAGAAACGCAACATGTCAAGGACACACCGCTCCTAGCCACGCAGCATTTTGTCATATTGTCTACGACATACCACTCCTAGCACGCAGCAGTTTGCCATATTGTCTACGACACACCCTCATAGAAAAGCAGCAGTTTGTCATATTGTTTACGACACACTGCTCCTAGCTACGCAGCAGTTTGTTATATTGTCAACGACACACCGCTCCTAGCCAGGCAGCAGTTTGTCATATTGTCTACTGCACATTCTCCTAGTCACGCAGCAGTTTGTCATAGTGCCAACCATACGTATTGTTTTTAGCATAGAATGGGAGATTTGATAAGCATGGTATTTATCTGCGGGGTATCACCTGTATGTTTTTAATTATTTTAACACCATGCAGACAAAACAAATGCATTGCATTAGCACGTGTCGTAAACAATGGAACACCATAAGTGCCAAATAATAATGGCATGTGGTGTTGATACAAGGGTATCGATTCTACAAAATACGTATGTGTGTTTTGTTGTACCACTGTATTCTATTGAGAGCCACCATACACACTTATGCACGACATCTGTAAAGATAATACTAAAAATGTAACATATGTAATGTATGGTGATGTGTAGGTGTTATCATATGAAGTGTAACGTATGTAATGTATGGTGAAGTGTAAGTGTTATCATATGAAGTGTAACATATGTAATGTATGGTGAAGTGTAGGTGTTATCATATGAATTGTAGCACTTATATAGATGTTTTTTTTTTCTCTTCTGAATGGTTTATATTATTACTACTATGGTTTTCTGTTATAAGTGCCTTTGCGTAGCTATTGTGTGAAATTGTTATGTTAAATTGGTTTCTTTTTAGCATTTCACAGTATTAAAAAATGTGTTAATTATCTTCACCAGTTTAAAATTATACACATATGTAAAAATATGGAATGCAACAACATGTGAAATATGAAAACTGCTTGAGAGGTGTAAACAAGTGAATCAAAAATCAAGTTGGTATTATGGTTAAAGTAGATAAACAAGTCGAATATGCAATGTAGCATTCACGGATCGGAGTCTACCAAAAACACGCGAAGAAACAAACAATCATTACAAAGATGGATACGAGGAGGCGAGATATGACATCACAAGGCGAGATATGACAACACAAGCATTACTTGGTTGAGACTAGGTCTACCGCATTGAAACGGCCAGTGACAATAAAGGCCATCACACTAACATGAACGTTGAGCGCTAACAGATCATGTACCCGTACTTTTATATGTGTAAGCCATCCGTCTCAAAGAGAACAGACAGCTGCAATACAACCAGTTAGACGCTTCAGTCTCGTTTGCTAAGCCCCTGGAATCCGTTCTTAGATGTAGAAGTCTCTTACAATTAGGTGTGTACCGAGTCATGCACGTAGATTACATTAGCGGACACGTTCTGCTGTCAGAAATTGTTTGTAAAATTATCTTGCTGTTTAAAAAACTGCAAATACGTGCTGAGTACTGTCTTAATTTAAGTTTGTATGGCCATTTAGCGCATCACTTGTTTTCTACTTAATTGCATAGTAATGCTGCCTAGTTTATTGAAGGATATAACCCGGGGTGGGGGGGGACGTTCTTTATTTACATGTTTTACTGGAATGGAAATAAGGTTAGAGTGAGAGTAGGTGTAGGTGTACCGTAGAACCTGGTTTGGTTTAACCTTTAAAGGCCTGTTTGCCACTGACCATTCCTAGGCGGTTCCCAAATTGTCAAGCCTGCTTTTGTTTTTTATATTATGTATACATGATCATTTATGTGTTTTACTTATATTGCCTATTAACGCAGCCTTGCTTGTTAGAGACTATAACGTGGCGGGGATATCTTTATTTACACTGTCCCGTTTATTGGGATGACAATAGGGTAAGAGTAAGGTTTGGTGCACTCTAGAACCTGGTTTAAACCCCCAGCGGCCTTTTTGCCACTGACCGTTTCAAAGCGGTAGCCCTATTGTCAACCATTGTGTGTTTGTGATGTCTTATCTTGCCTTTTATTCATCTTTATATATAGTTGTTCTTTGTTTCTTTGTGTGTTTGTGGTTGACTGTTGTCCTTGAATGCTACGTTTCCCGTTCTAGTGTTATATTCTGCTATGTTTGTGGGGTCGCATATATTTCCTTTTAATTGTTGTTTGTTTTGCATGCCTGTTTTTGGTTGTCTGTGTTGAACGTTGCATTTTCTGTTTGACTTTAATGCCTACAACGTTTAAGGTAATATCTTTCACATATTCATCTGTTGGCTTATTCATTTCTTGTTTATAGTGCCAGTTAATATATGTATTATATTATTAGTTCTTGGGTTTGTTACTGACCCCCTACAAAAAATATGTGGGGTCAGTAAGATTTATAGGTGGCGAGGCAATAGCCGAGTCCCCCTATATATCTGACTGACACCACATATTTCTGTAGGGGGTCAGTAACAAATCCAATAACTGATTTATTGCATCGAGCACCTTTTTAAGGCAAACACCGATATTTAACCATTTTAATGGAGCGTCAATGTCATTAAGACGTTCGCGCAATTTGACGTGATGACGCTGACGTCACGACCGGTACAGTTTAAAAATATTATTAATTTACTTATCATGTTTGTTACTAACGCATTAAAGAACTATATGCAAATGATTTAAACTTTGAATCGGAATTGTAGTCCATATTGTTTTAGTGACCCTCTATGAAATCTACTGACCCTCTATAGAATAATAGAGGGTCACCATGTGACCGCTCTAATCCAATGAAGTTCTTAGTATTTTATGCGAGGTGCAATAAATGATTTTATAGGTCACACACCAATTGGGAAGTTGTGCGGGAGTGATTGCAATAAGCAGACGCCATCACTTAATCTTTAGTATATAAGGTTACACAAAATGCACAATAAGACCGCAAACTATGCCTTTTTAAGTCTTACATTTTCAGATTGGATATTCGACCAAATGTATTAAATTGCCACAAATTGCACCATTTTATTTTCCAAAAACAGATAATTGCCTATCATTTGTTCAGCTCCGGCATCGATTGGTGCCGTCTTTGTAGAAGTCAGCCAAGCTAAATTACCCTAGTAACACATTCGATTCCAAATAATGAGGTATGTGCATCCCGCAGACGCTTGGAACTAATGAATACATATTCAATATTTGTATACATACGCGCTTGAGGCATTAAATGGCTCCTAAACAAGTTCTCATACAACTGCAAATTGTTAATTTGGGGAACTAAAACTTGGCTGTCAAATTTCTAATCTATATACGGTTAGCAGGCAAGATTTTATGTCAAATGTGTATGATGTATGGGTACTTGTCACTTTCTTTACAATTTATATTAACTAATCTATCAAACTAATATTCTATTGTAAAAATAAATAGAGATTATTTAACTGCTAGGATCGATTATAGGGACGTCCTTCACGAGATGATAGGCGTGTGGTTCTTTTCAAGAACGAGGGTCACCAACACGTTATTGATGTCACAACTCAACGTCGCAGTTAGTAATTTTTGTGTTCGGAGTTGGTTATTAATATTTAGCCATTATGAATATTCTTTCACTGAAAAATCCCAATCTTTAACCCATAGAAATGTACTAAATTGTATTTGCTTGTAGCGAAATGCATGAATACATCATGATAATTTGTTTTGCGTTCCTGTATCGTTCACAATAAAGAGATTTACGACCACAGCTGTGTATGTTCCAAGCAGTACTAGTAGCATTTCGATGTATGTAGCCAATATCATTTTAATGTTGAGCCAAAATAAAATTAAATAAATCGTAATAATATTTCGATCATTCAATTTTAATTCGGTACTTGAAATTAAATTTAGCTTTAAATATAGTATTGGTGCACTTTGCTTTGAACTATTCAAATACATAATAATGATTTGAAAAAGTACAAATAAAGTCAAAAAACATGTTTTAAATAGAACAGATTGCCGTGTCCCCCATTAAAGAAATATTAAATAAAATTTATAAAAGTAGTCATAGTTACTTTACCATTTTGTTTTAGTTTCTCTTTCAGTTCTCTGTCATAAAATACATACATGAAATAAATTCTTAGTCATATGGCAATAGGTATCAACATCTAATACCACCAAAGAATACTTACTTAAATATTAACATACAATGTTCAATTATATATAAATCGTTAACAAATTATCAAAAGAATGTATAAAAGTAGAACAGGAAATGTAGCATTCACAGAACACAGTCAACCTTAAACACCCATTCCAATCGAACAGCAGTCATTGGGAGAAATAGAATAAACGAACAGTCAATGCCAAACAGGCCACTGTGGTTTCAATCAAGTTATAGGGTGCACCAAACCTCATAAGTCAAACAATGAGTAAACAACTCATGATATGCAACATTTCACAACTGTATAGTTGATTTATCTTTAACAAGAAACTTTTAACACTGTCATTTAAAATACTGCTCTGTGATGAATTAAATGGTTCAGGCTTTATGTTTACTTTCTTTTCTCCAAAAGGTAAAGTTGTATGTTAAATCATCTATTGAACATTCCTCAACTTAACTATCAAAACGTGTGTATGCAATTTAAATTAATTTGCATAATTCATGGTAGTTTATATTACATCAACAATCTTAATCATTTTAGTATTAGATTAGGTGTAATTCAGATATAAAATGTAGTCATACTGTGATATTCTGATTATATAACATCAAACCGAAATGCTACCATATGTTTAATCATAAATACAGGTAAGTGTATGGTAGCTATTTGTCAATAAACTATGTTAAAATTACGTGTTTACAAGATTTAGGTACTGGAGTGATATGTTACCTACAAGTTTTGGCTTAATGAGTATTGCCTCTTGTTGCAGACACTTATGTCATGGACGTATGTGTTATGGGCTTTGTGTTAATTGCCTTTATGAGAGAGGGAGAGAGAGAGGGAGAGAGGGAGAGAGAGAGAGAGCGAGCGTTTGGTTATACGATATTCTTTGTACGATAGCAATAAGAGAGAGAGAGAGAGAGAGAGAGAGAGAGAGAGAGAGAGAACACACTTCTTAAAACGAGTCTTCCAAGTACATGACTTTTTCCATGGCGTTATCACTTGTTTATATATCTGCAATCATTGCGTTGTTGCTGTACCCACATGTCACAATTGCATTCGTTGTCATTTAACTTGCTATGTCATTGGTATTTGGTTGGGTTTAAATACTGGACACGGCAAGCGCCTACATATACGTGAATCTTGTTCACTTTTATATATCAGTGTGCACAACACATGGTATTTTGTAAACGTATTGAAACTGGATGCAATAAACTATAACTCATTTGTCAATGTCATGCCTTTCTGAAGTATTGTCTTGCATGGTATTAGACATATGCATCCAGTTTCTTTGCGGAATCACAAGCGAAATAGTTGCCTTTTTTTCGCAGAGTGTATAGAATACTCCTGAAGCATTAATATTCTACGTTTATTTAAGCAGAAAACGCGATACAAAACATTCGATTCACCATTTATCATGTGGCACTTAACACTGAGAGATCAGTTATTTAAAATGGAATAAACCAGTCAAATTATTTAAACATTCATTCGGAATGATGCTGGTTCTACGGCTATTAAAATAATTAAATGCAACTGCCTGGTCATTAACTAGTCGTAATACGTTAAAAGTAATGTGCGCGGAAATAGCGGCGTTAAGAGCATAATTAAGTTACGATTGATACAATTGATCAAGCAATTTTAGACGTGAGAGGTGTTGCATTTTACCAATCTCTACCCAGAGTTGTCGTTCCTTGCGTACATCTCTGTCAACGTTCTCACCAAATACCAAGAATCTTGGCAAACGATGAAAAACAGTGGAAACGCAAAATTGCTTGATGACACTAATATTTTTCTGAATTAACTTTATATGAAATGCTAATATTACAAAGAAAACAATTTTCGGCTTGAATGTTTTAAATATACAGTAAATTATGGTCAGGATTATATTGCGGTAGAATAAAGGTTTGTACTTTGGCATATCACTCCGCCGTCAAAACTTTAAAATAGGCATCACCAAATCCTCCCCATAGCGTTACAGTACAGTCATTTGCTTACCAGCACTTTCCAATATCACATAGATCTTAACAACCTACTTAAATTAAAGTACTAACCTATACTATATATCAAAATGTAGATAAAAAAAGTCGTGTTTCTTTCGATTGTTTACATGTCAATCAACGGCCGATAGTTGGTGGTGTCACGGTGTTGAAGTTCTGTTGCTATTTTTATATTTTAGCTATGGTCACGTGACAAATTATCATGTGATCGCAGAGTACTTTCTTAGACGTTGACAGAGGTCAATGTAATGGACTCTGGGAGAGATTGGCATTTTACATTTCCTCTCATGAACAGAATCTATAAAACCGAGTCTGCTACTTTTATCTCTTTTTTGTGTTTGTTGCTTCTAACACATGTCTAATGGATCCTCTTTTCAGTATTTATTAGGATGATCGTTCATGAAGCTTGAACATTTCACTTAAACATAAACATAAATTGTTAGGTTATTTCAAGTGTAAGTTGTAAGTACCAACATATGATTAAATAAAGTTTAATTACCATTGTTGTTGTGATACGCACGAGTTTCTACACCGCTAGAATCTTTTTCACGAGGGAATTATTTCCCGTATCATGACAACAATGTTAATTAAACTATATATTATATATTATGCGATGAATTTCTTTCAATCGTCTTATGACACATGTATTCCTTCTTTTGTCACTCCTTTGGCGACAGCGTGGAGTAATACATAAACATCGTGACGTCATTCACGCTGTGTGACGTCACTATATTGCTGCACAGGCACAGGCTGGAACCGTCCAGTAGACGATGATGGCTGGGGATCAGGGGCATTTCCAGCATTTTTTGGTTGCATAGACATTTCAGGACCACTTACTTCTTCAAATTCAGAAGTTTTCAACAGTTCTTCAACCTGTTAAGAAAGTAGTTCTTAAAATCTGGCTACTGTGCTATCTTGCACACTAGGCGAGATAGCACAGTAGAGGAAGAGATATGTTATAGATTTTCTCAAACTGGGAAATTTCTATAATTCATCACAGAATGTATAATATAGAGCGTTTACTACAACAGCAAGATACAAGACACAAAATGTTATCAAAGTATAACTTCTCTACTTATAATAACAGAGTACAACCGTTCACATGTAAACTTGATATTATCATAGTTTAAGTTTGAGAGACTATCATTATGTATAGAAGCTGTAACGAGGGTTACCTTACTTGAAATTATTTCTGGATTCTTTTTTCGATATACAATGGAGATTATGTACTATCTGAATCGAAAATTGGGAACTCCTTAATGAGGTGGTAGGCGTGTAGTTCTTTTCACGAACAAGCGGACAGAATTGAGTAAAGAAAAGCACGCCCAACATCTATGTATTACATTTTAAATCAGTATCGTTTTAACCGAAATGTTTCGTTTTTTTGAACGTTATCGACGGACGAAGTCGACATCAACAACACCACACTGATATAAACGATTATGAATTTATTTTATTTTACCGAGAAACCCCGATCTTTCGCCCATAGAAATATAATAAACATTAATAATTCACTGTCTATTATCATGTCCTACTGTCTTTATATGTATTAGACCAAGCACTTTCCACGCAATATAAAATGATAGCAAATTACACTAGGAGCTTTTACCAGTTAATATTGCAATTCTGCCTGTGATGTATAGAGATTTCTAAAGAAAATGTAAGTCTAACCATGTCATCGTAGGAAATTATTCCCATTAGCCGGAAAAATGAGGTCGTTTAATAGATTAAGGCTAGTTGTATTGCATAATTATAAGTTTAAAGACATGTAATAAGTAGACTAATTTTAATGAAGATTGGTTTCGTAAATTTTGGATATGGTGTTCTCATGCGTTTACATATGGTGTCAGATCGGTGAAAACGAGCACATTGAACACAATGCAAAATAGACGATTTTTGGAGATCAGTCACATGTTTCTCAACATTCGTTCGTCTAAATACACTTTAATTCCGTAAATTAAACACATTTGTCTCACAAACGGTCCCATATATGGAATAAAACACCGATTCAATTTTTCAACATTTCGCGTCATTCATTCAAACTATGCGTATATTGAAATAAGCATCTGACCCTCTGTGCTCATATATTTTACAAAGAAATAGCCCTGACAAACACTGTAAAATACTTACTATTCATGACAAGAGACATACTACTTTAAAACCAGGTTAGATTTAACAATGAAATAAAAACTAATCTTGGGAAAAACACGTACAAACTAGAAACTTTGGATATATTCATGGAATTATTTTAGCAGCCTACGACTCATCTATGTCGATGGTTCAACGCAACACTGTTGTATCGTCTTACCTATTTATATGTAGTTACAGCAGTTTTGCGTTGAACCATCGATGTGTGTACCGTAGTGAGATGTGGTAGAGAATATGTTTTTTTCTACTACACATTGGTTTAAATGAATGTTGTTTAACGTTCAATTAAACCAATGTGTAGCAGGAGGAACAAAACAACATATTTTATTTGTTCAATGGTTCATATATACATTGTACACTCATATTAAAGGATTAGAACGAAAGCAAACTGCTGATAGAATTATTCTCCTAAAGAATTACACATTATGCACGGCTACGTTATACTTGTGTTGTTTGTACTCTTTATTCCTTTAACAACGTGCGCAATCGACTAGTTATTACACTGCACGCGCATGCTAACCGGTTATGTTACGCAATTACACCGCTGCGATAAAGTTAAATAGTGTTTCTAAGGTGACATGTACTAAGTTTCATGTAAATATCTTTAGAAAATATAACAATATATATTTTAATAATATATAGACCTATGCAATTCCAAACATTTACAACAATGTGTACATATCATCTTTGATATTGCGTAAACATCATGAAGGTTTTAATGGTAATAACATGGAAACGTACCTGAGCAGTAAAATTTCTAATCGCTTAATTTCAACCTTTGGAATTTCAAACTTATGACAATTACAGCACGAGTTATAAAGATCAAATCGATTTGAGAGTAGGAGTTCTAAAGATCAGATCAATAGGAATTAATGTGTTGCATTCCCCGGCGAGCTCTATATAAAAATGAGAAAAAAAGAAAAGTTCTTTGAACCACCGGCCCCAGGCGACCTGTATGTTAAAACAATATATGTTAAACCAGTCTGTGAAACCTACAACATAATCTTGCAAACAAGTTATAAATTGAATTGAATTGGATGTTATAGTCTCACAAACAGCTAAGGTCAAAAGGCGACTTTCCAGATTAAGACCCCAGGTGCCACTTCGGGCAATTTTCGTGCAAGGGCGTGCACCTGGGTAGAACCACCGACGTTCCGCAAGCAAGGATAGCTTCCTCACATAAAGGGACCTAGGCCTGGAGGGATCGAACCTACAGCGGTGAGAGGCAAGTAACTTCAAGTCAGAGAATCTAACCACTCGGCCACGGACGCCTCTCACAAGTTATGAATTGATAATGCAAACCTCATTAGCATGTATGTGAAACCTAACACGTGACGTCGTTATTCAATAATTTACACATGCATGCACTATTGTTATTACGCGATTTTCATTATATTTACTATCCTATTTCAAATGCGTTTCAGAATCCTGAAAGGTCAATTTTAATCAAAATGTTGTAATTATAAGGTATTCGTTTATTGTGTATAGAGTATATAAAATAGGCTACGCCTCCGCTGAGTAGTTGGGTGGTGGTGGTGGTGTGTGTGTGGGGGGTGGGGGGGGAGGTGGGGGGACGGGGGACGGGGGGATACTTGAGGAAATGCACTGTCCCTTGCTCGAGGAAGACCCTAATTTAGAGCATAGCTACTATATTGTTCTACTGACTGCTAATATTTGATCAATCTCAGAAACATACATTCCTGTATCCTACATCTAACAAAAATAAATCATAAAATGCATTAAATTCTAACGAATATTCAGTTTTAATTCCTTGTTTCCTACCGATTTTAGAATAACATAGTCGATGAATTTATTATCGATAAATAAACTCTTTCTATCCTACACACTTACTGACAAAGAAGGATCTTGAAACGTTCCATTCACTGAACAAATTGAACTATTGCACCATCCACATTTAGTTGATATAGTCATAAAGATTTCCTCTTTGTTTAGTTATTAATTTATAAAATATGCATTATTTAGCGATGGAAAAGATTATATTAGCAGGAATTTATAACGGATATTTCGACAATAAAACACGTGTATAAAACTTGTTTACTGATAATATACGATAACCTGTTTAAGATTACCTACTAAATGTTTTAATTTTACAATATGCAGACTTTTTAAGTCGATATTAAGGTTTTATTTCATACCTCAGCCAACCCCGTTTTCGCTTCTAGGAGAGGGGTTGGATTGGGTATGAAAGTTAATACTCGGACCACGTAATGCATTATCTTTCTGTCACTCTGGCTGGTGTGTCTGTTTCAGACAATCAATTGAATTGAATGTTGTTTAACGGCTCATCAACACAGTATAGGTTATTTAGAGCCGCCCCAGAGAGAGGGGAATGATACATAGGAATCCGGGTACCTGCCCTACTCTTATTATCGAATAGATTCCTATGGTCCTTTGACGTGCTCGGAGGATTGACCGATACACGGGACCGCCAGGTTTACGTCCCCATCCGACGGACGGGGCTATGGGAAAGTGTCTTGCCCAAGAACACACCGACGGAACTCAGTGGCATCACGGAGGATTGAACCCGGGGTCTCCGGTTACAAACCCGCCGCGCTACCGACTGCGCCACGTCAAAGAAATGTCGGTAAAATGTCTGCCGCTTCAAAACATTTTTTAAAAGAACGCTTCTAAACGCTCGTCTTAAAACAAAGCAAGCGTCGCAGATGATCCAGACTATCGTTTATCAAATAGCTGTCATTAGAAATGGCAACTTAGTTTCTGAAATGTCTCCAAATACATTTTATTTTAAATGTATGGCATGTATACAATTATAGCTAAAACTAGTAGTTAGGAAAACAAAAATAAATCCTATTCAAAATGCAAATGTTAAATGTTTTCAAAATGAGTCGCACCAATACTTTTACAAAAACTAGGTTAACACCTAAAATATATATGTCATAATAATTTAATGGACGGTAAATTACTAATAATTGATGATATAGCACCATTAATATATTTAAACCCGTAGTAGAATTTGCTTTGGACTATTTAAGTTCTTATTAATAATGATGTGCAAATATGCAAGTAATAAGATAATCTAACATCGAGTTCTTCGGGGCAAAGAATTTGGTTTGATACTGGGACCATACGCCGCTGGACATGGGGGATGTAATAAGTATAAAGGTCGCTATGTCCACCGCCATATGCATGCCATCTTCGGGATGGTTAAAATTCTGTACTATTGAGTTTATGAATATTGAGTTCTGCTCAACCCGTGGCTAGGGGACGTGAGCGGTAGCAAGCATATTTCACTACCGTTCATGAACCCGAGACTGCAATATTTCGTATGTATCGTGTTCGGCCGTTTCCAAAGGTCCACTCTCATACTCTTATAAAGAAAAAAGGTTGCCGTATAAAAAAGGGCTCAGCGCAAAATTATTCTAACTACATATGAATGAAGAAGGAGATAGAATAGCTTTGCGCTGAGCCCTCGGTATGCTCCTTCAAACTGTAAGTTAGCCATGATGTGACGTTAATACTAAAATAAAATTCAAACAATATGCTAGTTCGTGCATCCGCAAAACGCGATGATTGCATAAAAAGAACATACGTTGCATCATAACATTTGTGTATACACATCATAGCATATGTGCATACACGGTCCGTGCCGTGGCACTCAGGATTAACTAAATAAACTGTGACCGCCTATTCTTTTACAGGCCAGTATATAAGCTGAGACACATCGCGGCAGTTGAAGTAAGCATTTTAATGGAATATCAAATAAAATCATTAAAATAGAATCAAACCGAGACTGCATATTTCGTACGTGTCGTTTTCGGCCGTTTCCAAAGGTCCATTATCATACTCTTTTTTAATATATTTGCCTAACTTAAAACTGAAATTCTGGCCAGGTAATGAACTAAAATGCAGGAAAACACATGTAGAACGACATTTTTGCCCGGGGTACATGTCCTCAGACTATGAAGGGATTTGCCTCGGTAAAATTTCATTTTTAAGCCGTCTATGGGGCTATTATAATGACAGTTAATCAGACAAAAAAGGCGACTGTGTGCAATCGGCAGTATGAAGTTGAAACATACATCAGACATTCATATCACTATCTATCATACACTGTCACTGGATTTCAGCAGTCCGGAAGTTATTTGCATTTTTGACAAGATTCCGTCTGTAATGCTATACTTAGGAATGTAATTTGGTTTAATAATAGCATAAATGCAAATGAAAATATTTATGCATATTTAATTTTTTTTGTTTTGTTTTTTGTTTGTTATTGTCATTTTGTGTTTTTTATTTTTTCATTTTGGACAATATGTGTCAATTTTACGTCTCTTTCTTCTCCGCCTCATTCGCGTATATGATATCAAACTAATAGTACATCTTTCTTTATAAAGTATGTGAATCGAGTTATGGTAAACTGAAAGGATTCTGTGCGCTCCTTGATATAAATTGTATTTTTATACTTTTATAATGTTATGATAATAGAACATTTAGTATAGGTGTTTGAAAACAAAACCATAGATCCTAGGTAACTGTCTCATCGCTCAAAGATCGAAGATTACAACTAAAATTCCTAAAAAGAATAATAATTTGGGAGTGAATACGGATTACGTGATAAAACAATATGTTTACAAACCGTTTAGCAGATACGTGAAAAATGGTCCGACTATCAAGCAATAATCGTATAAATGAAAGCAATTATTGAACGTCAAGTTTTACTGACAGGCGCTACATGACTTTGTCTTTTAACAATTAATAATATTCTAGGTTACCGCTAAGAACAAGCACAGAATATAAATAAGCACAGAATATAAATAAGTACAAACTTACACAAATTAGCATTAACATCTTTACAATATTCTTCAAAGTTATCACGCAAAAATACAATTAACAATACAGACGTTATTTACCTGTTTGACTATTTTCTCCAGTAACAAACAGTGTTAGGCAATTCCTCCGTTTCTCCTTCTAAAACCGAAAGTGATAGTCCGGCGAAACTGCATACACATTCTGCAAATGCTCAACGTGTTCGCATCGACAGCTAATACTACAATACAGCAGCTGCAAGTATCACACACGAAGACGGAGTTCCTCACCAGATCGAAAGCGAACACTGAGCGAGTAAGTTAACATTTGACACAATACATCGTTACGCTTTGCGAACTAAAATGTAAATGCATTTACATGTGCCAGATACTAATGTATTATTAAAAATTATCGCTTGTCATATTTCTCAAACGTGAATGATTTTATTTCCAGTTCATTGATTAAACTAGTACATTTCGCAGCTATTAAAATTCACGCACAAACAATGCACACATCTTATTGTCTTAAGTCATCATTGCACAATAGTATAGTAATCAACAGTATCTAATATGCCTCGACTTTCTGTATACTGCAAATAGACTCATGGTCTGACGATCGCTATTTTAAATTGTAAATAATGAAGACAACTTATTTCTAAACATCATATTGAAGACGCCTGCGGTAGAATAGCATGCTTCGAAATTCAAAATATTTAGTAATGTTCTTAACAATCTTAAATAAAGAAATGTTCTGCTTAAGCACAAAACAAGAAATGATATACCCTGCCACCTACTTTACATGCTGAAGCATCGTTATAACTGATTCAGTAATCTTGCCGTGATTCAGTAATCTTGCCGTGGTTCTTGTGAATTACTGCTAACGAAATAATCATACCAACAGCGCTTTGCTAGCCTTTGACCGTTCCGACGTGTATCGGGTTTTGATTGGATGAGAAGAAAAGGCTGTTGACGCAGAAAGAATCACTGCACAGAATGATAGGCATTGACTTACCGTTAAACCGAATAACTAGTCGTCTTCCTAATCGATTTACCTTCACTTAACTAGCCATACTATTTAGGATTACAAACTGCTTTCCGAAACCAATTACACGTATAATGTTAGCATTGGTCATGTTAACGGATAAAAGAAGTTCGGATACAAGAAATTCTGAAATTTTCCTGAAATTGGCTGCGTTAGGGTTTCCCCTTTATTCTTTTACTTGTACCTACACGCTTACACCAAGAATGAGTAGCGTAACCGGTATCCACTAGTTCTTTAATTTTAAAACGTTCTCACCGAGGGCAGTTGACCGCTGTGGTGGCTTATTGGTAGAGCATTCGTCTCCTATGCGGGAGTTCGTTGGTCCAATCCCCGACCGGATCACACCAGAATTCATAAAACTGGTACTAGTAGCTCCCTTGTTTTACGTTCAGCATGATAAAAGGTACTACTATTACATTTTTACTAAGACTGCTTGGCCCGGTGTCAGAATAATATGAATCATGTCACGTGTCTACTACGGCATGGTATTCCACTATACAGTTGAGCCCACGCACGCACGCACGCACTCACGCACATACATACATATATACATACAACATACATACATACATACGTACATACATACATACATACGAGTACATACATACATACATACATACATACATAGATACTGATTTCGTTGTATTCTTAATACTATGTATATAATCTTACGAACACTAGTATTATTGATACATAGTATATTATTTAATACCAACCAACAAACTAACAAACCATATGAAAGTTATATTACATACCAGTGTAAAATACTATAATGCTGCATGTATATGCTGTTAAACGTACATTGAAGCGGTCCAATAAGTCCATCTGAATATAATGGTAGTTTAAACCGAGTTATATTCGCGCTAACTTCGGTATTTCAGGGACGCGTCTATGATAAGCGGCAGAATACATCAAGTGAAGAATCTTAAAAGGACAATATCAAAGAAAATTATATAACGTGCCTAGAAGAAAACAAACACAGTGACTACTGCAGTTGCATCAAAAGAAACCGAAGTGACGACCAAAACTTACTAACACGTATCTAACGATATCAGTGAAATATTGACTAAAATATATCTCACACGCAATTCTGCTTCAATTGTTTGTGTATTAAGAGGTATAAACGTGTATAAGGTATCCCGGACGAGCCCCCAAATATAACAGGTGGTGAAGAAAACTTTCCACAACCGGGACTCGAACCCAGGCTCTCTGGTTTACCGTACCAGTGCTCTAACCACAGAGCTATCGAGGACACACGGTCAGGAATCGATATTTCACATATACCTGTACCCGGTTACATGTGATACATCAGTTAAAAATGCATCAGTTAAAAAATCCAATAAAAAAAGAAATGCGATAGGAGCAGGAATTCATAGTTTACGTTAAGTTTGGTCGGTTGTTTGAATATGTTTACAATATGTCTTTTTATTATCAACCTATATTTCTATTCAGATGAAAGAAACGAGCACACGATCAAACAAATACCTGGTACTCTCGCACACGATTTATCTTTTCATGTTTCGTACAGCTGAAATTGTAAGTTTCTTAAGCATGGAAACGGTCTATGGTATGGTATGGTAAACAGCTTACAAATACACATACAAATATACCTACTGCTCAGATACAAATAATGCATTGTAATTATTGTAAATAAATATGTTAACATGCCAGAATGATCCTATAGGATCGTGTGCATTACCTATAGCATGAAAGATACCACTATTGATTTGGAGCTTCTGACTGGTTGAACACGTTTAGGGAATATTAAGGGATATAATCAGATTGTAAGGTATCGTCTAATTGGATTAAATTACCTAAATCATAACAAGACATCATAAAACATCAGCATATTATATTTCCATCATAAAACATTTTCATTTAGAATAATATGTTAACTGAAGTTTGTATTTTTTATTGGTAATAGTGTACCGAGAGTTTATTTGCAAAATGTAAAATTGATTTACTGCCATTCTGGGGATGTCCGCCTTCAGTGAACTAATAGAGGCTGAACACATCACATTATCCTCACCCTCTCACCCACAATTTGCTGGTCAGTTTTGATTATATATAAGATAAGTTAGGTTGTTCATCCAATGGGACATATGGTGTCAGACCGGTGAAAATAACCCATTGAAGACAATGCAATATAGGCTATATTTGGAGATCAGTCACAAGTTCCACAACATTCGTTCGCTTAAATACACTTTTATTCTGTGTATGAAACACATTTGGCTAGCAAACGGTCCCATATCTGGAATAAAACATCGATTCAGTTTTTCAACATTTTGCGTCATTCATTCACACTATGCGTATCTGTCAAAACCACATCTCTACCTAACCTCTGTGCTCATACTCTCCAAAGAAATAATCCTGACAAACACAGTGAAATACTTACTATTCATGACAACAGACATACTACTAAAACCTCAGGTTAGATTTAACAATGAAATTAAAACTAATCTTGGGAACAAACACATGCAAACTAGAAACTTTGGATTCTTTCAAGCAACTATTTCAGCACCCTACGACCCGGAAGTACTTCCTGACTGGTCTGACACCATATAGGCCTAAAGGCTATAATGTAAGGCTCTTGGAAATGAAATAGTGGTGTCTGATCTACTGCATATAACTTTAGTGTAAGAAAGGATCACGCAGCTTAACTTTCTTTGACTTGTTCGCACAACAGATATTCCATTCATCTTGCTTTAGTCAAAAGTGGATACTGCTTCTCAACCCTCAACCGCTACATATATATAATGAACTGTTCTTTCTTTGAATTAGGACCATTCCATTTATGTGACAAAGGGGTGTTTTTGGGAAAATAACTGATCATCAGCAGCCGGATATTGTATACCCTTATCGGCCTACGAGTTCTGGGTTTTGGATATTTATTATAGTCGAACTTAGTTAAGGGTTAAAGCTTTGTTGTCTGCTTTAAAAGTGCATGGATAAATCACGCACCGATAGCTCGCAACTGATAATGTTGATTATAATGAATACACATTAAACGATTTTAATTGGCAATATCCGTGGCAGACTGTTCTGTAGAGATTCATCTGTCTGATACACCCACCTAAATAAATACTGGCTGACATATTACTCGTTAACAATCCTGATTAAACATAATGTCCATGCCACCTGGTGGGCTTATAAGTAATATTGTATATAAGAATAATGCTTTTCATATAATAGTAGAGTTAGATTAAAGGCACTGATTGAAGGAAATGCACCAGACTGTCTGGCGCCTGAGTTATGTGAACAAGTATACGTTAAAACAATACTAGACTGTCGGGTAACATATATACTGAGGGGGAAAACTTGCACCCTGGAAAAAATACATTTTTGGTGGTAAAATCAAGAAACTACTGCCATAGCCACAATATTTTATTAAACACACATCAATAACAGTCGAACATCTTAATGACGTAACGAAAAAATGAACGTAGGAGTCAAGCCTGTAATCGTATACAGTATTATTTCATCTAAAAAAACTTTCTAAACGTTTTCCCCTCAGTATATTTACATCACGATATGTTCGTGAAAGATATATTATATAAATACTCCAGCAACTACAAATTATAGCCATGAATTATAGCCATGGCATGGCTGTCATAATGCCGATGTATAGGTACCTTATTAAACCTTTGTTATAACCGGCCCAGATTGGTATTGTTCGTGACCATGAAAACAGTTTAAAATAAGCTTACGACTCACAGTAACAATTCAGCATGTTGCTATGCTCCGGCTGGTCATGTCATCACTAGCATGTTTGATGTTATTAATAAACGTATACGGTAATTGTTTTCTAAAGGTCCGAAGTAGAGACTGCCTTCAATTTTTATTGATTAATATCGGTGAAAGCTCGGACAAGTTCGAAAATCAGCCAAATCGGACCAGTAATACCGGAGTTATGAGGGCAAGGTCAGAGTCTTAACGTTCATACCCCATCCAACCCCTTCTCCGGGAAGCGAAACCGGGGTTGGCTTGGGTATGACAAAACCTTAATTCCGGCTTAAAATGTTTGCATATTGTACAATTAAAACATTTAATCTATTAGATAATTATAAACATTAAAAAATGTTTTTTTAACGTGTTTTATTGTCGAAATACCCGTTATAAAATTCTCCTAATATAAGCTTTCCCATCGCTTAATGGAATTCAGGCGGGACCACGTTATGTGATACATGTCGTGCTCAGGTGGCCTACTGCCCTGCGGAGTTAAGTTTAAAACGGAACTGTAATGTTCAGAATATGCCAACTGCCTTTCTATTTGACAAAAGGTTAATTCTTAAAAATCATAGAACCTGTATCACCTTTTATACAGCTTCTCCCTCCTTGTTTTCTCCGAAACCTAAATTTCAAATTATAGTTTAATTCCAGCTGATTTAGAAACTATGTAATCATTGGTTAACGCCTTTATTACGTCGATGTTGTATTTCTGGAACTCATGAGCATTAATTCGTATACTACAGTTCAAGAATGATGTTGTTTCCACACATACAACGCGAAAACGAAAAGTCGCGGGTTCGATCCTCACCGTGACCATGTTATTTATCTTTGAGAAAGATAAGTATTCCACACTGCTTACCGCTGATTCTACCCAGGAAGCCATCGACATTGATTAATATAGTTACAAAACTTGTTTCTTAATCGACGTAACCTAAATATGTTAAATATGTAAACAAAAATAAACTTCCAACTAAGTACGTTTGTTTAACTGGGATGACAATAGGGTACGAGACGTTTAGTGCAAAGCCTGGCTTTCAGCTTGGTCTTTCAACGGTGGTTCTGGCTGACTATGAAGTTGCAACTTCAATCAGAAAAGGAGAAATATTACATTTTATAGAAACATTTTCATAGTAAATAGTATAGTCTAGTAGTCTACCTGATGTGTCGTATGCAGCAGCTTGATAGTTGCAACTTCATAGTCAGCCAGAACAACTTTTCCTCTGGTGGATTTGACCGTATCCGTAATTAGAAAAGAAGAGATCACATGTTTTAGCAACATTTTCATAGTAAATAGGATATTCTAGTAGTCTACCTGTTGTGTCGGCTGCAGCAAGTTGGTTGTTGCAACTTCATAGATAGCCAGAACAATTTTCCTCTGGTGTATTATCTGTATTATCAACCCTTTTGTTTTTTTGGTGCACTTATTTTGCTTATAGTTTCTTGTACTTGTAATTTGTTTTAAATTGGTGTTTTTTGCTTGACTGTATTATGTTATTGCGACTTGTCCTTTTCGACGCATATGCCTACGTGTATGCATAATTTAGATAACACTAGTTTCGTTCGTTAAAGAAATGAACGCTCTAAAGTTACACTTTAAAAACGATTATCAAAACTCTATCCAGGTGTTCAGGTCATATAATAATGTATATATGCTGATTAAAAGAATAGGTATTTCACGGGGTCTTTAAATACCCGTGATTGAATATGCGTAAAATGAATTATTAGTGGCAGCCGTAAAAAGTCGCTCCGACTACAAATCAGTTGTGTTATTACTTACTGGTCCTCTGGGATCATCAAGTCCGATCTTTGTGGCTCAATAAAACCGAGTCTGCTACGTTTATCTCTTGTTTGTATTTTTTTGCTTCCAAGGGATCCCCTTTTCAGCATCTATTGACATTCACACTAGCGTTTGTTAGTGCTATGTGGCGGCCATAACAAGTCGCCCCGACTACAAATTTGTAGTGTTATAACTTACTGGTCATTTGGGATCATAAAACCCATTCTTTGTGGCTTTAAAGTAGAATATCGCTTAAGCCGGTGCTAGGAGGCGTGAGAGGTGTTGCACTCGACATTACCTCTCATGAAAAGACTCAATAAAACCGAGTCTGCTCCTTTTATCTCCTGTTTGTTTTTGTTGCTTCCAAGGTATCAATTTTTCAGTATTTATTGATAACTCTTTATTCGACGCTCCCGTTTTGCGGTTTGCCCTGCGTGGTTAAAGCCGTTTATAAAGTCTATAGAATTGGATTCTCAAAATATGTAAGTTATATATATATATATATATACCTATACCTCGTTGTCAGTACGTTTAGAAACTATGTAGATAGGTTGTACAATTTGGCTGTTGTTGGCGGGCTATGGACTTTAAATCCGAGTCTGCTACTTTTGTCTCTTGTTTGTGTTTGTTACTTTCAAGGGATCCCCTTTGCAGTATTTATTCATACTATATTTGCAACGCACTGAATGCTTGGTGGTGGACCCCTACGATGACGTCCACCTCCCAAAAGGACGGTGACGTTTGATGTTTGTCTGCAATCTTATCTTGTCGTACCCTCAATGGTTTATTCTCTTGTTTCTCTGGTCTCTGCCAAGTCATTGAGAACCTTCTTTTTTTTATGCTAGGCTATTGTTTTTGGTAGTTATATATACACGAGCGTCTTTGTGTTTTACTTATATTGCATGTTAATGCTGCCTTGTTGGTTAGAGAAAAAATATGGCGGGGTAGGGTTAGTGTCAGGTTTGGTGCACCCTAGATCCTGGTTTAAACCCCAAGTGGCATATTTTGCCACTGACGTTTCCAAGGCGGTAGCCCTATTGTCAACCCTTTTGTGTTTGTGATGTCTTATTTGGCCTTTTATTCATCAAGTTGTTCTTTGTTTATGTGCGTGTTTATGGTTGACTGTTGTCGTCCTGGAATGCTACTTTTCCTGTTCGATTTTTATATCTATATGTGCATAACTGGCAAAGCTACTAGGTCAGGGTTACCGTTACCCTAAGCTTAGAAAAAGCCTTGCACTATTAGACTGTCCTGTTTTATTGGGTTGACAGTATGGTAAGAGTGAGATTTGGTGCACCCTAGAACCTGGTTTAAGTTCCCAGCGGCAATTTTGCCGCTGAATTTTCCAATATGGTAGCCCTATTGTCAACCCGTTTGTGTTTGTGATGTCACATGCCTTATTTCTTGTTAACAGTGTTGTTTGTTTTAAAGTGTGTTTTTGGTTGATTATGTTATGTAAAAGCCTCGTTTCCTGTTCGACTTTTATACAACCTTTACTCTTTGTACAAGTTGTAATAGTATGCGAGCAGTTGAAAGCGTGTGCGTACAGTTTTAATAGTGTGTGTAATATGTAAGCGCGTGCGTACGATTGTAAGCGTGTGCGTACGATTGTAAACGTGTGCGTACGATTGTAAGCGTGTGCGTAAATGTTTGAGTGTGAATACGGTTTTGAGGTATGTATATACAGTTTTATGTGTGTGCGGTGTACAGTTATAAGTGCGTACAGCTGTACATGGTTGTGAAGTTGTAAGAATGTTCGTACACTTTGAAATCTATTTTTGCTCATAATAATAAGTGTATCAGTCTGTAGTTTAAAGTTGTTTTATTCGGTTAAAACGTTTCTGAGGATCATCGTTTTGTATTTTATAGCAATATAATTGTCATACATAAAAACTGCTACGATGTATTTCCATTGTTCTATCAAAAAGTATTCATTACTGGCCGAAAGGTGATTGACTTTAGAAGCCAAATATCATTTAAGAGATAACCATGCGAAGATTTTTAATCTGGGACGGTATGTGAGTGGTTCTACGGTTCAAGAATTTCGTTTTACGGCGACGCGGTCGCAAATATTAGGTGTGAGCCAATGGAGTAACGTGTTACATTATACTGCATCGTCCAACGAAGTACTAGGAGAAAGTTAAATAAAACAAAAATAGCAGACCTTGTTGATTTGCAGGGCAATTCACGCTTTACAAATAAAGTGCAATGATTTCATGGTCTCATACGAGTAAGATGATTTCGTAGTGCTTTTTCTATATAACGACATACTTAAATCATCTTATTTATACGACACACCGGTACCAGGGCACCGTTTTATGAAACAACTTACGACCATTGTGATCGTAAATCAATTTCTTAAATGCTTTACTATATAAACAAGAAAAACTTGATGCAAAGCATCAATTCGGCACCAAAATTTTGAAGAATTAAAACATACGTTATTAAATAACAGTACACGTGTTTATCAGTTATTTTGACTATCTTATCATCAGTACTAAACCTTGGTATATTTAGTGGTCATGGACATAATATTAACAAACGTTGCTATGTTGACTTGGTTAAATGTATTTTGAATTAACTAGGTCATTCAGACAATTTTCCAAACGGCCCGGCCAGACATCACGGCTGTCCACTATGACCTGCCCAGGCTGTGTAAGAGCAGCCCGGCCAGACATCACGGCCGTCCGCTATGACCTGCCCAGGCTGTGTAAGAGCAGCCCGGCCAGACATCACGGCCGTCCACTATGACCTGCCCAGGCTGTGTAAGAGCAGTCCGGCCAGACATCACGGCCGTCCACTATGACCTGCCCAGGCTGTGTAAGAGCAGTCCGGCCAGACATCACGGCCGTCCACTTTGACCTGCCCAGGCTGTGTAAGAGCAGCCCGGCCAGACATCACGGCCGTCCACTATGACCTGCCCAGGCTGTGTAAGAGCAGTCCGGCCAGACATCACGGCCGTCCACTATGACCTGCCCAGGCTGTGTAAGAGCAGCCCGGCCAGACATCATGACTGTCCACTATGACCTGCCCAGGCTGTGTAAGAGCAGTCTGGCCAGACATCACGGCCGTCCACTATGACCTGCCCAGGCTGTGTAATAGCAGTCCCGCCAGACATCACTGTGTGTAAGAGCAGTCCGGCCAGACATCATGGCTGTCCACTATGACCAGCCCAGGCTGTGTAAGAGCAGTCCCGCCAGACATCACTGTGTAAGAGCAGCCCGGCCAGACATCATGGCTGTCCACTATGACCTGCCCAGGCTGTGTAAGAGCAGTCCCGCCAGACATCACTGTGTAAGAGCAGCCCGGCCAGACATCATGGCTGTCCACTATGACCTGCCCAGTCGGTGTAAGAGCAGCTCGGCCAGACATCACGGCCGTCCACTATGACCTGCCCAGGCTGTGTAAGATCAGTCCCGCCAGACATCACTGTGTAAGAGCAGCCCGGCCAGACATCATGGCTGTCCACTATGACCAGCCCAGGCTGTGTAAGAGCAGTCCCGCCAGACATCACTGTGTAAGAGCAGCCCGGCCAGACATCACGGCTGTCCACTATGACCTGCCCAGGCTGTGTAAGAGCAGTCCCGCCAGACATCACTGTGTAAGAGCAGCCCGGCCAGACATCATGGCTGTCCACTATGACCTGCCCAGGCTGTGTAAGAGCAGTCCCGCAAGACATCACTGTGTAAGAGCAGCCCGGCCAGACATCATGGCTGTCCACTATGACCTGCCCAGGGTGTGTAAGAGCAGCTCGGCCAGACATCACGGCCGTCCACTATGACCTGCCCAGGCTGTGTAAGATCAGTCCCGCCAGACATCACTGTGTAAGAGCAGCCCGGCCAGACATCATGGCTGTCCACTATGACCAGCCCAGGCTGTGTAAGAGCAGTCCCGCCAGACATCACTGTGTAAGAGCAGCCCGGCCAGACATCACGGCTGTCCACAATGACCTGCCCAGGCTGTGTAAGAGCAGCCCGGCCAGACATCACGGCCGTCCACTATGACCTGCCCAGGCTGTGTAAGAGCAGTCCGGCCAGACATCATGGCTGTCCACTATGACCTGCCCAGGCTGTGTAAGAGCAGCCCGGCCAGACATCATGGCTGTCCACTATGACCAGCCCAGGCTTTATTTGGATGATACTCTATATAGAAAATGTTTACATTTTAATACAAGAAAAACTTGATGCAAAGAGTCTGCGCTCATAAATCTACTTTCGTTTTCAATACATTTGTCTGCATTTGACAGTCAAAATGAAGCATTACAAAATTAGCGATTTCCCGTAAACGAAATTTAAATGCCAAAACTTTCCGATATATCATCGTATTTTCTCATTTCTTAGCAACATTTAATGTAATTTGCAAATAATAATTAATCAAAACGATTTAAAAACGAGAACAATGTGAAAACATTTGAAACGCAGATATTACGATCGATAAATTTCGTTAAATTTTTCTAAAATTCGTATTACGCATTTAACCATTTGATTTTATAATCAGCCTCGTTTTCAGTCAAAATACAGGGAGACATCGTTTTAATGAAATGATTTTGTATAATTTTTGAATTATTGGTGCATCATTTCTTACAGAAATTCAAGAAATCGCTAAGCAGTTTTATCTCTTGTGTTTTATATCTTATTCTGGTGCGTTTTATAGCATGCTTTAAATGCCATTTAAACATTTTTAATTACAATCCAAACATACTCAACTATCAGTCCTTTTGATTCCCCATGCCTAAGGTCAAAGTACTACCACAGTATGTCCGGCGCCCTCAAGGGGCGCCGAACAATTACACTTTTCAGATAAACGTGATTTCGTTCCATTTTCTTATACATGTGATATTTCTGCACTACGTGCACACATAATTGTCTACATTGAATGCTTAGGTGAAAAAAGTGAACGATTTTAAAATTTGAGACTTATCGTAAGATGTTTAATAAAACAGGGCCCAGAACTGCTCCATAAAAATATCGTATCTACACCTCACCATAGGAACAACACATCTATACGACATCATCAGAACTTCGTTGCTGTACGACACCATAAGATCATTGCATTTATACGACATCAAGCTATTTGAACCAAATAAAATAAACTGATCATTGAACCGGTAAACCACATCAAAACATCTTACCTATACGGAAATCTTTTGAAGTTGTGCGCCTGTCTTTAATTATACCACTTTTGAAATATGCAGATGCCAATTTCGATAATTACACCAATTGTGGTAAACTTTGCCAGGATACAAAATGAAGCGGCACGCATAGTAACTAGAACTACTTAACTAATATCTGTAGACTCACTACAGTGAAATAGGGACGCGTATATCTAAACATAAACGTGTACTCTTTTATAAAATGGACCCTATCTCTCTACCTTAGTCTCTGTTAGTCCACAACCTCAAATTATAGTCTAACAGACGTCAACAATTTGAGGTTACAAGCTTTTCATACCAATATGTATGGTCACTCATTCGTTCCTTATGTCACTCGTGAATGGAATAAATAGCCCATGAACGCACGAAATGCAGTGCCAGATGCTTTTTTCAAGCACTTTTTAAATCAGAACGTTGTTCAAATTCCTAAATATTACTATTTAGTAAATATACGTAAACAAAGCATCCATGCAAGCCTACGTACTAAGTGCAGTTCCCTGAATCATCATATCTTTCTAAAAGATAGTTAATCGACCATTATGCATGTGTGGAAATATAAGCAACACACGGCAGTTCTTATTTTCCTCTCTTTACATCCAAATAAGTGCTGGCCCGGTAAATTTAATTCCATCGCCACGTGCGGTATCGCTAAACACTGTACTATTTGGATTGCTTGCGCTCTATCACGACATAAATGCATCTATCTTTGTAGCTGTACACGAGCACATTTTAGCAAGTAAAATATTTTAATTTACATTTAGGGCGTGGTTTAAGGAAACTGGATTCATTGTTGAACTAGATGCGGCAGATGTGTGACTCATACATATGTGCCCGATACTTATATTTAATGATCGGTGGTATATTTTCAATTTCTTTTGTTTTCTTACTTAATTTTCGATTCGGTGGTTCCACTACTCCGGCCGATAAAAGGTTCTGGGTATTGTTTAACCACTCATAGGATATGTCTGCTTTTTAATTTAGTCTTTGGGCTGTTACTTGTGATACGCAGGCTTCATAACCGCTGCTCCCAACTAAATTCCTTTTTGTTTATTTCGCTCTTCGGGGCATACAATTTTATTAGATCCTGGAACCAATCGCCGTTGGATACAGGGGATAAAATAAAGATACCCACCGCCATATGCTTGCCATCTTGGGGATGGTTAAAATTATGTACTGTTGATTTTATGAATATTGAGTTCTGCTCAACCCGGGTCTAGAGGGCGTGAGTGGTAGCTAGCATATTTCACTTCCGCTCATGAACAGTCTCAATCAAACCGAGACTGCAATATTTCTTATGTGTCGTGCTCGGCCGTTTCCAAAGGTCCATTATCATACTCCTTTTTATAGCACAGTGCCGTTGCTTGTGCAGTGTGGCTTTTGTTCAATCATTATTATTAATTATAAAAATAGTATAACGCAAATTGTTTATGCATATTACTAACTGCTGATTACATTTCACCAATAATATGTTCAAATCTATGGTAAAATAACGAAGAAATGTTGAAAACCTAAACTTATATCTAAATATATACAAGTAAATACAAATCAAAATCATACTGGATTAATAAATCGAGAGGCTAATTGCTTGGTAAAGGCGTCAAGATTGCCATGCGCTCCTTTAAACAAAAACGAAGTACCACTACGCCACCATCAAAACATCTTTCGTATATCTCGGGCACCACCAGAACTTAGCATCTTCACGTCAAGAACACAGGTCATAATTAAAAACATTATATAGTACAAGTCAATTTCAAAACATAGTTTCTTCGCGCAAACACCAACATATCGTTTACGTAACTACTCGTTCATATTACAAAAGTGTGTATATTCGACAACATCAACACTCTGTATCACCCCGACATCCTGAAAACATCATATGCACGTAAACATTAACATGCATTATATATCTTCAACCTCAACACACATTGTATGCAGCCGACATCAACACCCTGTAAACACGTCATCATCAAAACGTCATATACACGTAAACATTAACACACATTATATATATTCAGCTTCAACACACATTGTATGCAGTCGACATCAACACCCTGTAAACACGTCATCATCAAAACATCATATACACTTAAACATTAACACACATTATATATATTCAACCTCAACACACATTGTATGCAGTCAACATCAACACTGTGTATCAACACGTTATCATCAAAACATCCTTTGCACGTAAACATAAACACACATTATATATCGTCAACCTCAACACATATTGTATGCAGTCGACATCAACACTGTGTATCAACACGTCATCATCAAAACATAATATACACGTAAACATAAACACGCATTTTATATCGTCAATCTCAAAACATATTGTATGCAGTCGACATCAAAACTCTGTATTAACATTAAAACGTCATATATAGGTAAGATAGGATAAGATAAGAAATTGTATTTAAAGATAAGATACATTTTATTTAAAGTCGGCAAGACACATACAACAAAATAACATAAGCCATCAGTTTTTTTTAACCGACTAGTAAACATTAACACACAGTATATATATCGTCAACTTCAACACATTTTGTCAACACACTGTATCAACACGTCATCATCAAAACATCATATGCACGTAAAATTAAGACGCAGTATATATCGTCAACTTCAAACCAACTTGTATGCCCGTCAACATTATTACACAGTAACTACACCATCGAAATATTCTGTCGACACATCAACGTCAACACGTCGATAACAATGCGTCAAACATTTCCCGATTTCACTTTATGTATGTTAAATAAGTAGCATTGTCGCTGACTTTTCCTATGTACGTGTACCTTGTTCAATCATTTAATTGATGATACCAGTTATCTGAAGTCAGAGTGACATGGATGAAATGGAAAAATGGACATGCTACCAAAACAAACAGAGTATGGTCTCATCTCTTTGGTTATTTTAAACATCTCAATATTAGCCTGTCAAGGTATTTAAATCAAACAATGAGATGAGACCATATATATGTATAATGAGGCATAGTGTACATATGCTTTCTTTTCTCCGATAAAAATGGATACATAATCAAATGTTAAACACTTTTGATTGAAATATGACAATTTTAATTTACTCGTTTTAATAAGCGGTATTTTGACCTTGACCATGTAACCAAATGACCCAAAATTTGTATATTTACATTACTAATCAGCCAAATGTATAACAATAGCGCGGCGTGGCCTACTGGTACAGCGTCCCACTGACATGCGGGAGGTCGTGTGTTCAATCTCCGACTCTTCATATTAAAGACCTAATAAGTATAGTATTTAATTTGATGCTACCTTGCTTGACGTTCAATATATAAAGGGTAATTTTAGTAATGAGGCTACGGCGCGATAGAGCAGTGTGGCAGCGTTATCAGGTTGAGCATGAATATCACGGTTATAAGGAGACACCGTCGTGATATGACTGAACGATTGGTAAAAGGGACGTTAAACACAATACATCATGACATTAGATCGTAGTCTCTATCATCCAGACACACTCAAGCTGACTGCGAGCGCTAGCGAGCGTCTGGACTCACTGTTCTTTAAAAATGTTGACCGATAGACGGCGCCAACCGTCAAAACTGACTGCGACGTGACGTCATTTTGATTGCAACGTCAAAGTGCACGTTGAATTACGCGCAACATTAGTTCCAATGGGATGTGTGTACTTCCTTATTAAATATACAATAAACTTCGTTTTATTGTAGTTTCTCTAAAAACATAATATAATCTTACAAAATGATGTTTAAAATTTAATTTTTGGCATTAATCGTGTGTTTGGAGTAATTTTATAGCACAACATTGCGCGTAACGTCACGTATTTTTTGACGCCGTCGTGACGTAGGGGGTGATTCCCACGGATTTCCATAACAAACTGAAGTTGACCAATCAGAGGCCGGTGATTTTTTTTTGTACACACCTCGTTTTGATGTCAAAATTTTTAAAGAACAGTGAGTCCAGACCATCGTTTGGACTTCTTTGAGAGAAGTCTCGCGAGAGGTCTGGATGATCGAGACTAATTAGATCGTAGCTTAAACTGATACATGCCTTATATAACACATGCTTAGATCATGTTCGTGGAATAAAGGAGTTGCGTGTCATCAGGTGATCTGAACTTAAATAGATGAAACATCTTAGCGATATGTCTATGCGTTAATCGGTTTACAACTACTATCGAGCAGCTGTTAAGAGAAACACATTACATTATAAATTATAGCTAATCAACTATGTATTATGCTTTTGTTATTTGTTACTAGAACCGATAACACACAAATGGATTGCTTTCAATTTCAGATCTATTTAAAAGACAGATGCACACTATACTTAATGGCTTATTCATCTGAATAATATATTACGTGAGCTAAATAATACTTGCAGTATCGATTAACGCGTTGGCTATAATGAAGATAAGTATTCCAGAAGGATTGAACAATGATTAATAATATTCTCCATTAAATTTTAGTAATCGTAATACGAATAGCGCAAACAGACCATTAAAGGTGGGTGGTCTGCCTCCACCACAAAACATCGACCGTCATATATAACCTTACATGTGTTGAAAATGACGTAAAACGCCATACAACCAACCAAACCAACAGTTATTTTTAAGACAATGTGTCCGGAGCATAATAATGTCCGTAATAACTATATAGAGACATTAATTCGTTCTGCATTTTTAATACCAGTGTATGAAAATAGTGATGAATATTACAACATGACGAAATATATGTCCCGAAAACGAAGTCTCACAGAAAACGTCGCCAAGTTGTCGCTATGTTTAAGTAGTGTCTGTGTTTCGTTCATTGTTATCATGTAACCACCGATAGAACACGATTATAACTCTAGGCAGCGTCGTACACTGTGATACATCAACCGTCATTGGCGTCGAACTGGTATTCTCGTTGCCCTAAAATGAATTATCTCAAAAAAGTACATAGCATACACTATCGTTTTGGGCATGGACATGCTGTCTTTTCAAAATGTAAAGTGGCACAATACATTCATTTGTATCGCTTTTTTTGCGAACTATATTTTTGTCCCAAAAGTCATGCATATGTCAGCACAAACATATGTTTTTCTGACAGGAACTTATTTGAGAAAATAACAGAAAAACAAGTCGTTAAGGATAATTTTTCATATGGAATTGTAATACTCGCTATGTATTAATAGAACACAATAATACCGATTCGAACTATGAGATGCATTTCATGCGTTTTCTTAATATTGACCCAATCATCTTGAATGTATTCGTGACAACTTAAAACAGAGTGTGAAATCATGTTGTGATATCAACTTAAAATTTAAAATAATACATGATTTTGAACAATTTAACCTGCACTTATGTGGTTTTGGGTAGCGCTGTGTGACAGAGTTATCGTATAGGTGTATTGTACACGATGAGCTTAGGGACTGGGGGTAGTCAAATTTCTCTGTGGGGTCCTGATGAAAATAACCAATATAGAATTCAGAAATACTAAGTTTTAATGTTACCAAGTCTGCTTGAAATTAAACAAGTTATACATTCGTTACAATACAACGATAAAATGGAACGTATACATACTGTTATGTAACTTTCAAAATATTATAATTTACTCGTAGTCAACACTTAGCAAATATACACAAATGCAATAATGTTATATCTGTATTTGCCCATGAAGATACGTCAGGTAATTAAAAGTAAAATCGAATTCGTACTTATGTACCATGTAAACACAAATTACGACACATATATTTTAAACTCGTACTGGATGTTAATGGCATAATTGAATTATTTGTAAATACACATATGGAGTAGTGAACTATTCACTATGGAAGCTTTAATGTACCCCACCAGATGATGTGATCATTCTATAATATATGTCGTTTTAACTGTAATATATAGTGTTAAGACATCTTAAGATAACGACTTGGCCGTTGTATATATGCTTATGTTGCCTTATATATGTCTCTATAATGAAAACAATATTCTTTGTCAATGATAATTAAGGTGCAATAAACAAATATTTATTTATGTCGATATAGAATAAAACGGCATGAGCATATGCAAATGTGGTACCTGTTCATGTCGACATCTATCTTTGTCTTATATAAGATGTAATAAATTAAACGACCATAAACCTTTTATTTGTTTATTGCGACATACGTTTGACGACATGCGACATTAACAAGGAAATTGTCGGTATTGAAGTCACAATGAAGGCACTAGAAGTATACCGTCATACTTTTCGCGCGGTCATGGACACCGAGGACATGGACGTTGAAAAAGAGTATGTATATTTATTTAATCTCCCTCTCTCTTTCTCTCTCGCGTCAGTGAGGTATAATAAATACAAATATTATTCGGTTATTAATATTAATCTATTTATTGAAAATCACCAGGTTCAAATTAATGCAAGTTTAAAAAAAATGAACCACCCATAGGATATGTTGTCTGCTTTTTAATTTAGTCTTTTGACTGTTACGTTTGATGCACAGGCTTCATAACCGCTGCTCCCAACTAAATTCCATTTTGTTTATTTCGCTCTTCGGGGCATAGCATTTTGTTAGATATGGGACCATACGCCGCTGGAAATGAAATAATGACAGTTAAATAGCGTGTTCACCGCCATATGCATAACATCTTCGGGATGGTTAACATTCTGTACTATTGATTTTATGAATATTGAGTTCTGCTCAACCCGAGGCTAGGGGACGTGAACGGTAGCAAGCATATTTCACTAGTACTACCGTTCATGAACATTCTCAATCAACCCGAGACAACAATATTTCGTATTTATCGTGTTCGGCCGTTTCCAAAGGTCCTCTCTCATCCTCATTTAATATAAACAGTTAATTTTATATAATTTCAACAAACACTTCTTCATGAATGATTGACACTTAATTATCGAAACAAGATCAGTTGTTTTAGGAGTGCATCTTTGTTAAAATATATTGATCTCCATTAATAAAAAAAATAAACAAACATCCTTGGAAACTCCAACAACTTGAAACAAGAGGCCGAAGAGGGCCTGTACTCGCTATACTTGTGTAAGGCTGTATAGTGTCTGGTGGAAGTGGGTGAGGGTATATATTGTTGTTCAAGTTTGCAGTGATATAACAACTCTGACGGGTGGTTATGGTGTGTCAGAAGAAGTTATTATCCGAAATTGGTTTTCGAACTCGTCCGAGCTTTCAATGATATTAAATTGGCTGAGTTTGGTAAAGATCGAATGAAAAATGAAAATGCCAGAGCGTTGACACCAAGACGTTGACGGACAACAGACCATGGCATAAACAAAAAGGAAACCAACGTCAGTGCGTACATATTACGGCATGCTAATTACAATATAGGTTATTCATTCATTAATTCACAATGATGGGCAAGAAATGCTTTTTAAGAAGTCATGCACAATATGCTTCGAGAGAGAAAATGCCTTATTCATTGTCCCATGCTGGTATTTTGCGCAGTGCACAGTCGATATCAAACATGTGCACACATTGCCGCGGGAAAATGTTCTCTATTTGATTGATTTCAATATTGTGCGTGCCATCACTAAACTCTTTGAATAAAGTGAAATGGACTCCCATTACGTCGTTTATTGATTTTAGTTAATTATTATTATCGCCTTAGGGATCACTTTGTCCGTCGTCCGTCGTCTGTAGTCGTCGTCCGTCGTCGTCCGTCACACTTTAACCTGTAACATAGCATTGGCCATAACTTGAAAAGTATTTGACATATGTTCATGAAACTTCACACACGAATTCATCTTACCGGACAGAATATTGTTACTTACGACCAATAACGCTGACTTTCATTTCAGCAGAGTTATGTCCCTTTTAATAAAACTTTAACCTGTTACCTGGTTAGCTCAAAACTGGCCATAACTTGAAAAGTATTCGACCTATGTTCATTTATCTCCACACACATATGTCCAATAACTATGACTTTCATTTTGGCAGAGTTATGCCCCTATTCATAAAACTTTAACCTGCAACCTAACCTAGCTCATAACTTGAAAAAATATTGACCTATGGTCAAAACTTTAAACAGTTCTTCCTTATCAATTATCCAGTGCAGCTTTATGCCCCTTTTCATAAACTTTCATAAACTTTAGCTCCATTATTCATGAAGGATTGCAAACGGCAGGCGACACAAGTGGTCCGTGGAACACCTTCTAGTTCAGTTATTTACAGCATTGTAACCATATAATGTTGTGTGACCTAACACTTATTCAGAAACAATACAATATGCAATAAAACATTAAAACTCTGGTTTATATTGTTATTTATCCCAGATATAACGCAGTAATGTGACTTGACATAGCAAAGTGACATCGCAATTAACCCTTCATGCAAAGGACATATCGCTAGATATTTTTTAAATTCAAATTGTTAAAGTTTTGCGTTAGTAACTGGTCACTTTCTCAGAAAATGTAATCACTAGAGTTTTTTTAATTGTGTTATTACTTGTCCTTTTATGATGGGCAGAAAATATCTTCATATGTAGTGATAGTATAGACTAAGGCCAGGGTTTTAGTCTTACCTGCTGTAGCAGAGAAAATAATTATGCGACACTCATTTTGAAAACTATCAAGGATACAACTTTTAGACTTGGTCGGTGGGTGTATTGGGACATACAACTATACATATTTGTGACATTGACCTTGGCATTTAGGTTAAAATAAAACCGCTCCAATTTTAGGGTTTGGTCAGGCTGGTTAAAGCCGTTCATATTGTGTCTGTATAGTTCAGATTCTCAAAATATGTAAGTTACGTGGTTTTCATCACCAAAAACACTTACAAACTTTAAGTTTTCATCTATCTGGTATGCTTATGAAGCTACTCAGTTTTACCGAAGACTTTATCCCACCTCGCTGCCTCATCTCTGAGAGACATAAGACAGTCACACGCTATAGTACAAAGGCCGAATTGTGATGTACGATGACATACGGGACATTGCAGAAAGACGGAAGTACGTACAGACTCGTAAAACATTTTCAGAAGAAAAAAAACAAGGACCATTACTCTGGCTTCGCTGATCAGATCTGTCTGAGTTTTAAAATTGTCCTAGCTTTCATTTATATGAATAATCTAGCAAAGTTTGGTGAAGATCAAGTACACAATAAAGGCGCTAGAGTATAAACAAGCCAGAATATGGAATTTTTCTATAAAACAAGGGCCATAAATCTGGTGTTACTAAACTGATATCCCGTTTTTTTACCACGTCCGAGCTTTTAATAATAATAAGATTCTATTCAAGTTTGTAAAGATAAAATAATGTTTCAGAGTATTAAAAAGGCAGAATATGACATATAAGTTTAGTAAAAGAGAATGAGAGTGGACCTTTGGAAACGGCCGAACACGACACATACGAAATATTGCAGTCTCGGTTTGACTGAGACTGTTCGTGAACGGTAGTGAAATATGCTAACTACCGCTCAAACCCTCTAGCTCCGGGTTGAGCAGAACTCAGTATTCATAAAATCAATAGTACATAATTTTAACAATCCCGAAGATGGCATGCATATGGCGGCGGACAAAGAGATCTTTGCTTCCCCCATATCCAGCGGCGTATAGTCCCAGTATCTAACAAAATACTATGCCCCGAAGAGCGAGATAAACAAAATGGAATTTAGCTGGGAGCAGCGGTTATGAAGCCTGCGTATCACAAGTAACAGCCAAAATACTAAATTAAAAAGCAGACAACATATCCTATGAGTGGTTAAACAATACCCAGAGCCTTTTATCGACCGGAGTAGTGGAGCCACCGAATCGAAAATTAAGTAAGAAAACAAAAGCAATTGTAAATGTTACAACGATAGCTAAATATAAGTATCGGGCTCAGCGATCTCCATAAATCGAATGAATAACAGTCCCGATTGCAAGCGCGATGAGACGTTTTACTGCCGCCATACTGCACAAGCAACGCCACTGTGCTATATAAAAGAGTATGAGTCTGTTTTCTGTGTCGACGCAGACACAATATAGCATGTTTTCATTAAATCTAGGGCCATAACTTTGCTGTTTATTATCCGATAGTGGTGTTTTTGAACACGTTCGGGCTTTCATAAATAATAAGACTCTGGCCCAGTGTGGTAACGATAGAATGCAAAATAAAGGTTTTGTTGGTTTTGTTTGTATGTTTTGTACGCCATTTTCAACACATGTAAGGTTATATATGACGGTCGATATTTTGGTGGAGGCACACCACCTGCTTTTACTGGGTAAAACCAGTACTGTACACCTCCCGCCATCCGTAAGAATCGAAAGATTGACAAGGCAAAATGTTGAATTTTTCATTAAATCAAGGACCATAACTCTGATGTTTATTAGGCTAAATTGATGGTTTTTGAACTCGTCTGAGCTGTTGTGGATATTAAGACTATAGCCAGCCAAGTTTGGTAAAGATCGGATACAAAATGAAAATGCTAGAGCGTTAACACGAACAAGTACATGACGGATGATGGACCATGGCATAAACCTTACTGGCCTTTAGGCCAGTAGCTTAAAACTACTGACTGTAATTGAATGAAACTTGGAACACTGACAGTTTGCGATGAAAGGAAGTTCAATGCGCAAGAACCATAACTATCTCCTTATTTACAGTTATTTGCCTTGTGCGGAACGCAACTCGAAAACTATTGTCTATATTTTATTGAAATTTGGAACAATGATAAAAGGCAATGGCAGTGCACAAGAAGCATAACTATATCCTTATTAATGTTATAGTTATTTCCCTTGTCCAGAACATAGTTCGAACATTACTGACTATATGTCACGGAAACTTGGGACAGTGATAGAGGGTAATGGAATCGCAATACACAAGAACCATAACTATCTTTATTTGTATTATTTCCATTCGTAATTTCTCACGTGAAATTCTTGCCCGGATTATAACTCAAAAACACTTTAGGTATGACGCGCTCCCTTTATAAAGGAGGTAGAGTGTGCGGCACGACTCCATCCACACCTTCCGGCGAAAATCTTAAATACACGCGTGCATGCATAACACTTAAATTTCAGACGAGAACGAGATATTTCGAATGGAAAACAATGGAAAACATTGAACATGTCGGACACTATAATCATTACAAATACAATAAAAATATTAAATCGGCGTGATATCGTTGTATTTAAGGTTTAGTCCAATGAAATACGGCGGTTGTTTTTGTGGGCATTGCGTGATGTCTTCTGAAACCTCATCGGAATAAGATGGAGTCGTGACGCATATTATACCTACTTTTTAAAGGAAGCGTGGCATATCTCTAACGTAGATACAGCATTCATAAGAGCTATGATTCTCAAAGATGCTTTCCGCATACATAACGTCTTCTCAGTCTGAACCTTAGCAATCAAGAGAAATGTATTGATTATGCATATGCTGATATATTTGGTTCTATAGACATGATAGATAATAGTGTCATTATATTTACAGCATATATGGGACTGATCGCACTTGAATGCTATTCCGGTATTCAAACTCATACGTGTAAACACATATTTACTTTTAGAAAACCCCTCTCACCACTCTAGTATCCTGCATTAGAATATATGTGATATGTTAGCTTTTATAAACCGGTTAACCTGCATGTTCAATGAGTGCCGTGATATTCACGAATTAAATAGTAGGCCCTCGCCACCGAAAGTAATTGTGTACGGGGCTTAACTCTGCAAAAATGTATGTATATCTTGACATACATTGTAAGGATCCTGTAAAGTTTAGAAACAAACCGTTGAAAACTGTGGGAGGGAATACACACACACTTTTCGCAACGGACGGACGGGACGGAAGCTCGGACGGACTGACATGGCTAACCCTAAAAGCCCCTCACCATTTGGTGATAGGGGTATAACAATGGTAAAACGCAACAGTGGAGTCACTTAAGTTCAGTTTTAGTGTTTAGACAATTTAAAACATATATACTGAGGGAAAAAGTTCAGCAAGATTTTGTTGCAACATGGAAATAATATATTTTGGTTGAAAGAGTAAACGATCATTTAAATTCTAGGAAAAAAAGGTTTATTTACCTTTATCTTTTTCAATTCAATATCCTTGTAGATCGGTAGTGAATCCAACTGTGGCTGTGCTTGCATCTTTTATTGCAAAAGAAATATTGTAGCATATCAACATAGACTATGTCAACATAGAATTATATATCGTGACATGTCGTTATATTATATTTATGGTTATAAACATCACATTAAAGCTTCCATAATTCACGCCCTCGCCAAAACGACAGTTACTATCTTTGACACACTTTCCGTCGTCATAGTCTATTATCCACGTCCCTAATACTAGTCGAAGTTGTTGCGTACACATACATGTCTACATGTACACTATCTTTATGAAATGAACTAATCAAATGGTTGACGAAACGTACAAGCTGATCTCCTGAGCTGTCATGCAATGATGTTTTCAATTAGGAATTCATTCTTTTAAAACAATATACAGAAATTATATGTAAGTATGCAATCAATGTTATCTAGCCCATCAGACGAAACGTACAAGTGGATCCACTAAACCGTCAAACAGTGAGGTGTTATTGAAATATATTTGTAAGTATGAAAGTATGTAATCAAAGTTATCTAGTCTAGCAGACCAAACATACAAGCTGATCATCTGAACCTTCAAACATTGATGTTTATTGTATTTATATTAGTTCATGTTTGCATAATAGTATCACTGCCCTATTCAGACCCTATCACACAAACAACAAATACTCTTAGAAGGCAAGTCTATAACTTTACATATGCACCTAACATATATAGTTTTTATGACTTCTTAAGACTTTGTGTCGTTAGAACATTGATCCTCTACCAGACCCACACTGATAGTATACATACTTTTTAAATTATATAGCGAATGAGGACATAATGTGTGTTTTCAGTAACTTTTTAAATGAACTGAACGATTCCTGTGGAATTCATAAACTGGTGTGTGAGATCTTGGAACGTGCAGTGTATCATTTGTGGAAGATCTTAAGTTTCGTCCATGAGTTGTTGAGAGTATGCTGTCAATGTAGTCAGGTGTTTGATTCTTTAGGGATTTATACACCATGATACATATAAGGTATTGAACCCATTTTTGGACTGGGAGCCAATTAAGAGTTTTACACATTTGTTCAGATGGAGTATTAAATTCTACTCGGAGGATAAGCCTGGCTGCTCGTTTTGAAGTTTTGGTATTCGATCGATACTATGGGATGAACAACGACCACATATGATACATAGAGGATCTTAAATGAGTTACCATTTCATATAAGATTTATGAAACGAGTTATGAATTATTTTAATTTTAACGAGCCTTTTGGCGAGTTAAATTAAAAATAATTCATAACGAGTTTCATAAATCTTATATGGAATGGGAACGAGTTTAAGATCTTTTTTATCACATAACATTGCAATAAAATTAGTAAAAATTAATTCAAATGGACATAGAACCGCCACGACGTCAGACACACTTTAGCGCCAAAACGTCATAAAATATGTGACGTCGTAACGTCGCGTCTCACACATAACGTTGCGTATAAAAGAGTTCGTGTTTTACCTCTTTACAAAATAATTGTTTACGCCAATTTTTTGTATCCAAACCAACAACAATATTTGGTATAACGTGCCTTATTTTTATAAGCTGTCACAAATAATAAGTTTAGGACTCAGATCTGGGTGAATTTGTAATAAATAAATAGTTTCAGTTAATAAACTTGCGTAGTGTTACAGGTTCAACTCAACCAATCAAAATCGTTCCAGGTTGTATTACACGTGTGTCATACAATAGAATAATAAATAGGTGTTCGACACTACTAACAAGGGACGTTATGAGATAAATATTTACGTGTGATGCCTTGACATGTCTATTTGTTTATCCCAACTGAGTATTTGATCTATAAGTATTCCTAATAGCTTATGTACTTCAGTTGTTTGTAATGGATTGTTAAACAGAGTAAGTTCAAGTTAGGGTGACCAAATATTTTAGATCTTGATTCCATGGTCATTGAAAAGGTGTTATTGCCATTTGTTTGCATTTTGTTATCAGTGCATCACGTTGTAAAACCATTTACACTTGCTTGGAGTCGAGTTTCAATGACAGTAACTGTTATATCTTTATCTGCCGTATGTATGTATGATTGTGTCGTCTACATATATATCATTTTCACTTTCCCCAAGTATAAAGAGGCAAATCATTAACGAATAGCACAAACAGTACTGGACCAAGCACAAAGCCTTGTGGAACTCCACTTTTTACAATTTCTTATCGGCAACCTTTTCGCCAGCTACTATACATTGAGTTCTGTTGAAGAGGTAAGATGTGAACCAATTTATTGATCACTCTAGTACTTTATAGGGGGATAATTTTTTCACAAGTATTAATTAATCAACAACATCAAAGGCTTTTTTCAAATCAAAGGATATTGACCCAACAAGGACACCATTATCTACATGTTCAAACCATTTATTTATAAGCTTGACTAATGCAGTCTGATACGAGTGATTCTGACGAAATCTAGACTGAGATACATGTATAAATTTATATTTATTGAGATATGCAAATAAGTGTTTAGTAACATGCTGTTTGATGGATCATTTTCTGGCCCACCTTTGTGCACTGGATTTTTTTTGCCTCTTTTAGTATTTTAGAAAAGGACCCTGTATAAATACTAATATTTATTAACTTCAGTAAAGATGGTGCAATAACGGCGGCTGCTATTTTTAGTGTTTTGGGACTTACTCTTTCTAGTCCTGTAGCCTTTGTAACGTCAATTGACTTTATGATTGATAAAATATGTTCTTGTTTCATCAAAGGTATTTTAAATTGTACATCTGCAGTAGTTTTCAATTCAGTGAAGTTTTTTAGTTTTTTAAAATCTCTGTGATTTAAGTCAATGTTATCTTTTAATCGTTCACTTATATTGTGTGCATTTTGTTATCAGTTCACCACGTTTTAAAGGTATTTATTAAGGGTGTTTATTACATAATTTACGTCACTAAAGCTTTGAACGGCTACTGTCCATTCGCTTGGTATCAAAGAAGATTTAGATTTACCTTTGATATCATTTATATGATCCCATACGTATATTTTATCTTTATTGTCATCGATCGCTTTAGAAAATAAGTTCTTTTTTGACGTTCGTATTAAGGTTTTAGTTCTGTTTCGCCAATATTTACAGTTATTCCATTCTTTCTTTTTATGAGATGCATTTCTATTTCGTTGTGCTATGGTAATTTCTTCAATGAGCCATTCAGGCTTAAGGTCTCTTTTAACTATTTTGTTTGTTATTGGATCATGTGTATTTAGAACTGATGTAAAAATATCATTCCAATTGTAGAAATTTTTATCTGAATTGTTCTGTGTATATTCCAAATTAGTCAACTTTTCTGATAGATCCGACAAAATTACAGGTTCTTGAAATGTTTTATATGATCGATATCTAATTGTATTGATCACATATTGAGATACTGATTACAAATAATTCGGTAATCTGACTTTTGTGTGGTGTATACATATTAAGGTAGTTGAACTGGCTGTTACTCTTGTTGGTGCATTTATAATTTGTTTAAGGTCATACAACTCCACTGTTTGAGACAACTTAAGGTCATACAACTCCATTGTTTGAGACAACTTATTAAAACTGGATTGACATGGTAATAAATATATATTAACATCACCGAGAAGATATATCTCGTTATCAAGATTGGCTACTTTATCCAATTGCATTGCAAACGAATCATGCCATTGCGAAGTTGATGTATATCGAGCAAATAAATATTGACTTGCTATTTTTAATATTAATTTATATCCAAATATATTCAATTTGAGGAGTCTCAGAGTGTTAATGATTTGACAAATATATGAGCATCCAACCTCTCTTGATTTTCCTGCTGTGTTGTTAGTCTCCTTTTGATCCTTTCGTTCGATGTTATAGTTTGAAATATTTAACGTTTCAGTATCTACAGAACGCTCAAGGAATGTTTCGCAGAGACCGAAAATATCTACATTTTTAGTTTCATTTAAGATTAATTTAAGGTCATCTAGTTTGGGTTTGAGAATACAATGTTATTATATTAATTTCACTTTAGGTTGACCACTGGATACAAAAGCCCTGTGAGAAAGTCCAGGGTTGACCGTTCAGAATAACTGACAGTCTTAATATAAATTACCTCTACCTATCTGCAGCTAAAGCATTAAACATAGACGTGTGCAAAATACAACTGACAACAATCAAATTCTAAAAGCTATAAGTAAATGAAAAATAAAACAATTAAAGAATTAAAATAGAATGATTGCACGCATACAATAAACTACGAGTTATAAAGGGGTAACAGATGGATTATGTTTTAATAAATACTAGATTTTAAGATTTACTGTTAATAGAAAGTGTATGTTGTTGTGTTTTTGTTTCAGGTGAAACAGCCAAATTATCTAATATACAGACATTTTAATTTGGCTCGAACCAGCTAAAAACATGAGAACCGTTAAGCCTTAAACGCGATGATGGAATTTTCATTCAGAAACCAACTGTAAAATACAGCACCTCGCATTACTTTGTTCACCCAAAATGTGCTTATCGCATCATGGTTTTGCCATCAATCCAGATAAAATCATCATGCATTGGCATAGCATTGCAATTGCACACATTCATTATTTTAATTATAAGAGATAATGGTGAAACAGATTACATTATTTACTAATCAAAAAAGTAAATCAAATTATCGTGCACTGGACTATAAATCATTGGTTAATGTTTTTTTTTTATTTTACACCTATTGCAACGAAAACTGTCTGAACTTAAGTTAATCACTCTCGATATCTACCTGGGTAGAACCAGTACTTAGCAAATGCGACAAAATATCTTACTCAGGGACCACATATGGTCATGGCGGAGATCGAACCCAAACAATTGTCGACCATGGGTCCAAAGATTTACTACTAGACCACAGCACTCTACTTGGTTATTTTGATAATTTGCTGCTTAACTGTTAGGTAGGTATGAGGCGCCATACGTGACTATATGTTGTAATATAAATATATACGTTGTGTGTAAAATATATATATTGAATACAAAAATATATATGATACAGACAAATATATACGTTACTCCGAAATACATATATTGAAAACAAAAATATATATGATACAGACAAATAAATACGTTACTCCGAAATATATAATGTGGCCAAAAATATATATCATACACATATATATATAACCCATAGCCGCTCTACATCCACAAGTGGTGATAGCAATATTCCCTATAAGAATTGTAACCTCAGACTCCTAGCAGTCAACTGCTGCAGCTTAAAAGCCAATCAGTCCGAATTCAAGGCTTCGACGGATTATATCAAGCCTGATATTATATGCGGGACAGAATCCTGGCTTTAAGGTGTAAAACCAGGGAAGGATCCAGCACCTAGTGCCATCAAGACCAGTGAAGTTTTCCCTGAGGGGTACACCATCCATCGTAATGACAGAACATCTGGCCTGGGTGTAGGCGTCTATACAGCTACCGGAGAAGGCATAGTGGTCCACGATCAGCCGGATCTCGTAACAGAATGCGAAATAGCCTGGTCCAAGGTAAAGCTGAAGAACAAGAAGGACCTATTCATCTCATCATATTACATGCCCCACCGCAACCTGAATGACATCAAGAAACTACATGAGTCACTACACAAGCTGACCGACAACAGCAGAAGCAGACACATCTTACTGGCTGGTGACTTCAACTGCCCTGGCATAGACTGGAAGAAACTGACGGTGAAAATTGGTGCTGCAGACCGTGAGGTACAACAAGCCCTATTAGACTTCTCAATTGACCAAGGACTCACTCAGATACACAACCAACCTACCAGAGACGGTAATATGCTCGACTTAGTTTTCACCAACAACCTTTCACTAGTTAAGACATCTACACCAATCCCTGGTATAAGCGATCATGCAATGGTAGTTACAGATATAGACATCCTTCCACAATACTTAATACAGAAACCTCGTAAGATCTACATCTACTCCAAAGCAGATTGGGATAACATCAAAGCAGACTCAGAATCTATCTCCGATGATATCATCTCCATGTGTACCAACATTGGAACTACAGTACATGACATCTGGAATAAATTCAAGAATGGCATCTCTAGAACCATAGACAAGAACATCCCCTCAAAGATCATCAAAAAAAGACTATCAGTACCATGGTTCAGCAAGAAACTGAAGATATTGTTAAAAAGGAAAGCCCGTATCTACAAACAGGCCAAGAAAACCAACCAGTGGAACAGCTACCACTCATTTCAGAAGACCTGCAAGAGAGAATTCAAATCGGCAGAAATAAACCACATCAACAACATAATACAAGATGGTCTTGATAACAACAGCACCAAACCATTCTGGAGATATGTTAAATCTAAACGGCAAGACAGTATTGGTATTTCGCCATTAAAGAAGCTTGGTAACTTAGTAAACAACAGTAAAGAAAAGGCAAAAATCCTTGTCCAACAGTTCCAGTCAGTATTCACCAAAGATGATCCATCCTACACTATTCCCATAATCAACCGTCAACCTACTCCAATTATTTCACTACTGGTCATAACATCTAAGGGCGTTGAAACACTTTTACAGAGCATCAATACGAGCCAAGCTAACGGTCCAGACCAGATTTCTAACAACATCTTGAAGAACTGTGCTACATTACTGGCTCCTGGGCTACGCATGATTTTTCAAACATCCATCAACTCGGGTCAGCTCCCAAAAGACTGGCAAAACGCGTTCATCGCTCCAGTATTCAAGAAAGGTAACGTACACCTCCCTGAAAACTATTGACCTGTATTACTTACCTGTGTTTCATGCAAGCTGCTTGAACACATTATCTGCAGACATACCCTCACATACCTCGAAAACAACAACATACTTACCTCCCTTCAGCATGGCTTCAAACTGGGTACTCCTGTGAAACCCAACTTCTTGCAACCGTACATGACCTACTGAAGAAACATGACGCTGGCAGCCAAACAGATATGATTATCCTATACTTCTCGAAGGCCTTCGATACAGACCCTCACAAGAAGATTCTGGCCAAGATAAATAATTATGGCGTAAACGGACCCCTAAACACCTGGATTCGGAACTTCCTGACCCAGCGGTATATGCAAGTTTTAGTAGAAGGCGAGTTCTCGGACGCAGTCACAGTAGACCCCGGGGTCCCACAGGGCACAGTCATGGGGCATGCAGTTTAATGCCAAGAAGTGTTACATCATGAGCATTAACTCGAAATCTTCTAACTTCTACTCCCTAAATAATCATCAGATCCTCCAAAATGTTAAAGAAAGACCCTACCTCGGTGTAACTATATCGGAAGAACTGAAATGGGATGCTCATATAACAAAGACCATCAAGAATGCCAACTCATCCCTCTGGTTCATGAAGCGCAACCTAAAACACTGCCCTAAGTTATGCAGAAGATCATCATACCTGGCACTGGTGCGATCTACGCTGGAATATAACGCCACTGTCTGGGATCCCTATTATAAGAAGGACATAAACAGATTGGAAAGAGTCCAACGCCAAGCTGCTAGGTTTGTCTCCGTAGACTACAAGTTACTCGAGGAGGGATGCGTCACACGAATGCTGTCCGACCTGAAGCTACCGTCGCTCCAAGACAGAAGGAAGATGAATTGACTCGTCTTCTTCTACAAGGTGGTCGAGGGGCTGGTGCCAGCTTTCAAATGCCGAGACTATCTAATTCCTGAAAGACCTAAACGCCGTATTAAAGCAAACGCTTTCAGTGACTTTCAAGCTAATAACATTATAGACAATCAGGTGCTAAATAATTCAAAGTGTTTCAAAACAATACAGTGCAAGAACGAACAATATAAAAACTCATTATTTCCAAAGACAATTATTGATTGGAACCATCTTGAAGACAGTTTCATTGCACGCCATCATTGGAGAGCTTCAAATCAGCTCTCGTAAAGTGCTACTAACAGCAACAGCCTCTCTTCCGATGTGTTTATGCCGTGCATTTAGGCCCTACATCGTAACAGATTCAGATTCAGATTCAGATTGTAGACGCAAATATATACGTTAGATCTACTCTGAAAACATGTTTTCCCTAATGTATGAATTGTAGACGTAAATATATATATGTTATACCGAAAAATATATTCGCTTTATAAAATCTTAATATATTGAAGAAAAAAATATTTGAGATGAAAATAAATACTTTCTCTAAACTAAATATATTGCAGACACAAACATATCAATGAAATATCGATAAATAAATGGTGCGAACTTCTGGGTGACCGAAACTATATGTCTATGCCGAAACTAAATAACTCGGTGTTTTCCAAATATATACGTTATCATAGACTGCGCTAAAAATATATACGTTATCCTAGACTGCTACACTGTCCCGTTTTTTCAAACTCGCACAAGCCAATTATGCTGGGTGTAACAGAAACGCTAAAAACACGGACATGAGCAGCAATATTTTAGCGATTGCGAGCGTCTACTCTGCGTAAATAACCATGGCGGTCTTTAACGCTGTATGTTTAACTTGGTTAATGTGTTTTGTTGCGTTGGTCCGACATTATACATGTATGTTTCCGGTAAATGATGATACAACGTATGATTTGGAGAGCTTCATTATATATCTCCCTCGTCTTGCTGACGAGGCCACGCGCCTGATGCATTCGGACAGTGATTTCGGAATGTGACGTTGAGTCGCCTACGCCACCTCACATCGCATATGTGACGTCATCTTTGCCTTTCTCTCAGTATAAAAGCCGAATTTGTTGTATTTTTCGTCAGAGGCGAAGTAACTCTCATTGAAAGCTGTCAGCTTTTCAGCTCTTCAAATTAAAACAACACCAAACAAAATATCCACCGAGCCTACGGACACCATGGTCTAATCTATATGTAACTAATAATACTCAGCCCAGTAGATTCTAGGATAAAAACAAGTCGAATTTAATTTTGGGGCTATTTTTAGCTGGGTAAATGAGGTGAAAGACTCAGAATCAAAAGCAATACAACTTACAACTCCGATGGCCGCTATCGTGTCGGATAGCAAGGCCTGAAATTGCGGGTTGCTTAACAACTGGTCAACAGTTCTTCGTACGTTAGCGGTTTAGTCGTCCATTTTTAGCGGATTTCTTATGTTTTCGCGGTAAAGAAACTACAACATATGGAACACTTCTCTGACGCTGTGAAATGCGCTCTTTATGGTCATATACCACTATTGCATTTCCCATAGGCCTCCATTATAGCCTTTTGGCCTACAACACCTATTCCTATATCGGAACGGATGACAAAACCTAACTTTTTTTAAAGAACTATCTTAGAGACACATAAAAATGACCAGCGAATTGGGTGTAATCTGATGCTTTCAGCCTGTAATATTTCACTGAAGGTGTTCGAATCTTTTGTTTCAAATTAATTTTTTTTACAATTGATTTCATCAATAACATGTGATTTCCAACCAGTTGAGGCAATCTTGAAAATAATTTCTACTGAAAAATGATATTTGCGATTTTTAGGGGTCAAAATGGAAGATTTTACCATAAAAATGCCATTTTTTCGTATATATTCAAAATCGGCCTTCAAATGGATTAATTACCATTATTCAGCAGTTCCTATATGTGAAACCATCAAGAAAATGTAACTTTTCAGTTTAAAAGTAACAAAAAATAATTCTAAGACTATCCTCCCCAACTCCATTTTTAGGGCCATGCCATGTTTTACAATATGCTCATTACACAAGGTTGCCTGTAACTGTACTATTTAGTGTATTTGTTTTATTAGATATTGTTTGTGCCATCTTTACAGGTCATTTTCATGAAACCATGCAGCCCAAAAGCACTGTTGACAGTACAGATCCATGAAAATTCATTAAAATGAAGGGGGTGGGGAGGAACAAAACTTTTTTTTTAGGTCATTTTTTTGCCAACTAAATAATTTAATTTGTAAAATATATTAAACCGCATCAAATATTTGCATTTGGGCACTAACCGTAAACAAGAGATGAATTCAGAGCCAGAGTTTACCTCAACATCCTTTACAAAACAGACATAAGCGGCTTTTTGACATCTTTGCGGACAGATGTAGATTGTCGCTTTCTGACAACTTTGCCAAGAAAGCATGCAAAGCACTCAGAAATGAAAAAAACTTACGAGATATAGATTTAATTGTGTCAAACAAGTGAATAACAGGCCAATTTTGTATATCAGGTGTCAGGTATGGCTAATTTTGTGTCCACAACCCTTAATAAAGAATTTAAGTTACCTATTTTGCATAATAAAACTTTCAAATATTTAAAAGTCATTAAAAAAGTGATAAGAAAAGTCAAAATACAAAATAATTCAACATTTCTCACACTTTCAAATGATTGTGTTAGAAAAAAAGTACGTCTACTTTCACTTTTACCCTATGCAGAATCTAGCTTTAATTTGGCTTGTCTCGAGTTTGAAAAACGGGACAGTGTAGCAGTCTACGCCAACGTATATATGTGCAGCACAGTCTATGCCAACGTATTTATTTGCGGAAGGCATATATATTTGGAAATCAAATATTTATTTAGTTTCGGTCACCCAGAAGTTCGCACCATTATTTATCGATATTTCATTGATATATTTGTGTCTGCAATATATTTATTTTAGAGAAACTATTTATTTCCATCTCAAATATTTTCATCTTCAATATATTAAGACTGACAATATATTTTTATAAAGCGAATATATTTTTCGGTATAACATATAAATGTTTGCGTCTACAATATATAAATTAGGAAAAAAGATATTCAGAGTAACGTATATAACGTCTACAATATATATTTAAAAACAGAATATATATTATTCAGAATATTTATTTCTAGGAGTAACATATATATTTGTATGATATATATTTCTGGATAGAATATATATATTTCGTAGTAACGTATATATTTGTCTGTATCATATATATCTTGTGTTCAGTATATATATTTCGGAGTAACGTATATATTTATCTTACAACATATAGTCACGTATTGCGCCTCATAGGTAGGCTTGTCGTTGAGACAAAGTTACATATTCCGGCTGTATTTTCTTGCGTCTGATTTTAAACTTGGTATTAAATGGCCATTTATCATGAGCATATGCTCTAGAGGAGGTTTACTGTAAAATAATTATATTTTAATAATAAGAAATTGTAAAATGTATCTTCTTAAATAAAAACGAGGACATATCATGTATGAGTGATTTTAAAATCTAGCCCATCATTATATTTCAGTTTTGAATGTAGTCAAAGAAGACAATGTCTGTCTGAAATCTTTAAATCTGTTTGGTTGTAAATCATCTGATGATACGTATTGTGAAAAGAGCAGTTTTCCTGTTTGGATAATGAACTACACGATTTATTATACAAACCGTTCTAACAAGCTAAGCGTAGCTCGATCGCTATCATGTCACAAAATGCAGAACATCGCATTCATAGTCAAGTTGCTTGAACTAACAACATTTAAAATAATCTAGTTGTAGCTGGATGATATCTAGTTCATAGAATGGAAAAGAACAGAAAATACTTTTTTCTCTTTTCTACCTTTAAAGATAACGCTAAACGATATTTGGCTTAAGTGAAAACACCAACATTAATATATGTTGGTCTATTTCAAATTTCGGAGATGTTTCTGACATTTGTATTAAAACTCAGGTTTCAACTACAAGTACTTACGACTTTTCTACAACATAAACAACTTTACCGCTCAACCTTATTGAAGTAAACGTTATTGCTATTATTCAAAATACGTTTGCTAAAGAAAATAAATACGTTTTTGGCCTGTAACAATAACAAAAACTACTGAAAATGAGATCCATTGGAATCAACTAACACAAACAATAAAGAAAAGTAGCAGACTCGTGACAGGTAATACAACATTTCTCATGCTCCCTAGCACCGGTTGAAGGCGTATTCTACATTAAATTGATACAGACTGGGTTTAATGATCCCAAAGGACCAGTAAATAATAACACTACTGATGTGTAGTCAGGGTGACATTTTACAGCCGTCACACAGCACTAAACAAACGCTAGTGTGAGTATCGGTATATACTTAAAAGGGGATCTATTGGCTCTGCTATTTGTATTGAGTCTGTTAATGAGAGGTAATATAATATATAGCGCTTTTTGCTAACGACAGTTTAGACAATGGCACTATGTAGACTTGGCAAAACCGTTGTAATTCATTTATATTCCTATAAGATAATTTTTACCTCAGGTATGGAACTGCAGTTTTTAGACAAATTGTTGGTATCCTTATTGGTACTTGCTATGTGGCTTTTGTCGCAATTTCTTTTTGCATTTCTGTGAACGAGATTTCATGTCTTTCACCAGTATTCAAGCAGAGTTCTATGAAGCCTTCAATAGCACCCTTTGGTTTCTAGATGATACATTAAACAAACATTCACCCTTTCTTTATCTTATGGTAAATAATATAAACCCTTAAGAAATTCTACTTAACAAAGTTAGTATTTCTGATTCTGTCGTTTCTTTTCTCGAATGAAAATGGAAAATAGAAATCATTTTGATTTCGATATCGTTAATTATCACTTCCTAGACGGGGAGGTTACCAGGGTACCAGGGTAGCATCTTATTTGGGTTTATGTTTATCTATTTATTCGTTTTTAGAGCTTGTAGGTTAGTTGAAATTAAATATTCGTAACCTTTTACAAACGGACAGGCTGTGGACCCCATGATGACGTCTACCTAAAGCCCAACAGGACGGTCTGCAATCTTGTCTTGCCGTGCCCTCAATGTTTTGTTCTTTTGTTGCTCTGGCTTCTGCCAAGTCACAGAGAACCTTCTTCGTGGATTTCTAGGCTATTGAGTTTTCGTATTTATATATACAGGAGTATCTTTGTGTTTTTCTTATATTGCCTATTAATGCTGCCTTGTTGGTTAGGGAATAGTTCATGGCGGGGATTTCTTTATTTACAATGTCCCGTTTTATTGGGATGACAGTAGAGTAAGTGTGAGGTTTGGTGCACCCTAGAACCTGGTTTAAACCCTCAGCGGCCTACTTTGCCACTGACCGTTCCAAGGCGGTGGCCCTGTTGTCAACCATTGAGTGTTTGTGAGGTCTTATTTTGCCTTTATTAGTTTTTATATATAGTTGTTCTTTGTTTCCGTGTGTGTTTGTGGTTGACTGTCGTCCTTGAATGCTACTTTTCCTGTTCGATTTTTATATTATATTTGCATAACTGAAACAGCTACTAAGTCAGTCTTACCGTTACCATAAGCTTAGAAAAACGATTTGCACGTTTTTATTTTGATTGAAACCTTGATCTGCTTTTACAATATAAATTTATTTAAGAACTCTTCTGCGACAAGCAATAAAACATGTATTTGTTTGGTTTCTTAATCTAAAATGCTCCTTGTAACTTTATATTTACTTAAACTTAACATGTATCAAAGATAAAATGTTTAACAATACTTAAAAGTTTAAAATTTGCATAGCCTAAAATTCTTGTTATAAACGAATAGCGCAGTTCATGTATTGCCATTGATAGATTGTTAGATTATTAAACATTTCATTTTATAAACATGCATTTAAGTAAGTATGTATATTAACACTACCAGAACGCCATTGATATATTAGCTATGTTAGTTATATAATTGGCTAACATTGTGCTCAAGATCATACGTGACTTATTGCATAATATGTATGTATCTAGTAAGGTTTATTTCAGATGGTCTCGACCCAAACAGAACTATGATGAGGCTAAAAACAGTACTTCTTCTATGATTTCTATAATGACCTGATTTTCAAATTTCATAAGATCCTTGGTCATAAATTCCATACAATCTTTATTAAATTTGTAATTTTTTTTCCAAAAATGACCCTATCATTTTGTAACGCACTGCATGCTTGGTGGTTGGCCCATTTACAGTTCGCCACTATGCTTTCCTATATGATTCTGCGATGACCGGATAGACTGTGGACCCTATGTTGACGTCTTCCTAAATCCTGAAAGGACGGTAACTTTTGATGTTTGTATCCAGTCTTTTCTTGTCCTGTGCCTAATGGTTTATTCTCATGTTGCTCCGGCTTCCGCCAAGTCAATGAGTATTTGCTTTGTGTCTTTCTATGTTTTTGAGTGTTACATTCATATATATACATGATACTCCCTGTGATATACTTATATTGCCTATTAATACTGCCTAGTTTGTTGAGATTATAGCCTGACGGGTATATATTTATTTACACTGTTCCGTTTTATTGGGATGACAATTTTTAAAGTAACCTAGGAGTATGATACATTTTAGATCCTAGATTTTGCAACTTAGCTTCCTAGGAGGTAGCCCAATTGTCAACCATTTTATGTGTGTGATGCATATGCCTTGAATTTTAATTATCCTTGTAAGTGTTCTTGTTTAGATGCGTACTTTTTGGTCGCTGTGTTCCTTGAATTCTAAATTTCATTTTTGACTTTTATATCTACTAACATTGTCACAACAGTGTTGTTTGTGCCTTGTGGCGACAGTAACATGTCTTCCTGTACATCCAATTAATATTGTTATCGTTTCTTCCGGCAGGATTGTATATCATTTCTACATCCAGTTTTATTCTTAATCGCGTGTGTCATATACCACGTTGAACGTTGTGTGTTCATCGCCATTTTGGTACATTTTAAAACGTTTTCCGTAAGCGTGTTTAAATATTTCTGACTTAGAATTAGTCACTTTTTGCAGAGTCATGGACCTCGTTTAAACGTCTGTAAGTTTACAAGTTTGCGAAATTGCATTAATGAGGCTTTTGTTGTTGGTATTCCTATGGGTACTAACTGTGAGCCACTTGTTGCAGATTTGTTTTTGTTCTACTATGAAAGAGATTTTATGTTGAGTTTGTCACCTGCTAGCCAGGTGAAATTATTGATGCATTTAATAATACTTCTCGGTATCTTGATGACATACTCAATATTGATAATCCATTCTTTGCTCATATGGTTACTAACATTTATCCACCAGAGCTCACGTTGAATAAAGCCAACAGTTCGGATACAGTAGCAGCCTTTCCCGATATTCATCCCTCGATTTCAAATAATTGTATTCATACTAAAATCTGTGATAAGAGAGATGATTTCAATTTTAACATCGTTAACTATCCACACCTGGATGGAGATGTACCTCGTGCTACCTCTTACGGGGTGTATATCTCCCAACTCAATCGATTTGCTAGAGCGTGTAATGATGTTATAGACTTCAATGATCGAAATGAAGTTATTACAAGTAAACTTCTTCAGCAAGGTTTCCGTTATCACAAACTACGTAGATCTTTCTCTAAATTCTACCGCCGCAACGAGGGCCTGCTGGTAAAGTACAACACCAACCTTAAAACACTTCTGCGACTAGGCATATCACAACCCTCATTTTATGGAGATGTGGTCTATAAACTTCGAAAGTTAAAGTGGTCTGACGGGTTTCTTGACCGCTTTACAAATTTAATAAGGAAGTTCGTCAGAAAAGGATATAACCCTTTGGTTTTACAGCGCACTGCATGTTTAGTGATTGACCCCTCTACAGTCAGTCATTACGCTTCACTTTTCACTTGTGCGATGACTACCTCTTGGGACTCTATGATTGTACCTACTGAAACCCAAATTAAGGGAGGTGGGTGCATGAGCTTTCGTCCCTCGAGTGTTCTGGTCTTACCCTAGATTGGTTTTCTCTTTAGCTGCAACTACTATGGTTGGATACATCCTGAGATGTTTATTATTTTTTTGTATGTGTTTCTTTAGTTAGATTCTCTAGATGTGGACTTTATTGTTAGAGAATTCCTTTTGATGGGATGTAGTTTTGTTTACACTGTATTGTCTATCTGGGCGCTGAAGACAGGATAGCGAGGATTGTGCGCATATAAAATCGATTCAAGCTAACCAGTAGGCCTTATTGCCTACTGACCGTTCCAAGTCGGTAAACCTGTCTTCACCATCCTTTCTGTTGTTTTTTGTCTCCTTCATTGTATTTTCAAGTCCTTGTTTGCAGTACAGTGCGGACCTAGGATGCCATTGCGTTCGGACGCTGTGGTTTCTATAGGACCCTATATCTCATTTTGTATTAAAACCGCTTCAACTGCATCGTTTACCTCTTTGGTAATCACTCTGTGCCGTCACTACAAATTCCGCAAAAATAAACCTCTTCAATTTTAAGAATTAAACCATTTGTACGCATGTTGACCTAAAATGCACCACATACGTTGTGGTAAACAAAATGTTGAACAAACAGGTTGATCTTCAAAAGTTCGATTGCGTGAACATTAACGCAATGCACTAACTCCCAAAACATTAAAATATCATTTTTGTCCACATGTTCGTTCATGTCATAGATACATACATACTGATTAACTGAAACGATTCGCCGAAATCCGTTTCATTTTGGTTTTCTCACATTTAAATTATAATTATAAATTCCTCGTCAATTGTCTGCTCGGACAGTATTCGGTGCCGGAAAAGAAAAATCATGCATTTTCGTAGTCTGGTTTTGGTAGAGATGTGAATACGTTATAACGTCTCTGGTAGTGGTTGCAGTTCCCCGCGGGAAAACGCCACTGTCTAAACTATCGATCATCCACTAGACGCAGAGTAGACGTGCAAGTACGTAAAGCAATTTTTGAAATAATTTATCACTAATTTACATAATATCATAATATTCAAAACATTCGATTTTGTTGATGAAGCGCTTTTATGACAAGTCCTGATGAAAACCAGATATTTTTACGCTGCCTCTTTTTTCCTTTAAATAAATAAAACGATATGGCAGAGATACAATAGGATTATTACTATAGTAACTTGTTCTGGAAGTTTGTATCACCTCGAGTAGGTAAATGCTAGATCAGGATCGCACGAGAGGCGTAGCCTCGAGTGTGATTCTTATCTGGCATTTACCTACGAGAGGTGATACAAGCTTCAGAACAAGTTACTATAGTAATGATCCTTTTATTATATACCTCTTTACATATCATTAACATAGAATACATATATCAAAAACAACAAATTCAAACAAAATTATATAAAGTCAAATTAACTGAAAACTACCAACAGGAAAGAAACGAAAACAATTTTTGTACATTACACGCGCATGAAAACATGTACATTACATTGCAACAACTACACCTGTGTTCATTACACATCAAATTCTGGTGAATTAATCTTAAATTAATTAGTTAACCCACAATGTTTACAAACGCACAAACAAACATTCTGATAGTTCACATTTCATGTTAAAACATCCATTGTTCTTAATGTATTACTAGCTGGGCAATCCCCAGCATTCCAATCTGACATTTTCCAAAATCTATTTACTGATAACCTATAGTGTAATACGGATTATTGTATTCCATTGTAATAAAATGAAGGTACTATGTATATATTATTGACAGGTATATAATAAAATCACATAACGCTACACTGCTGCCTTATGAAAGAAAACCGAACTTTAGTACAGGAACATTGTAAGAAAACAAGTGTTTTTTTTTAGAAAAAAAATTATCATAGAAAAACGTACTATAGTAGCTGTCAATGTAGAACAACTAAAGAGAACAACATATAAAACAAGTACAAACAAAAACGATATCGTCGAAAAATAACTATAATTTCAGCGTGAAAATTGAGTCTGAACGTTACAGTATATACTAGTAACCAATACCAATCGTGTTTAATGTTATAAACTATACAATTTATTTATTTCAAGTAAATAGTAATGCATGTATAGGTACGTCATCGAAACTTTCTCATTTTACAATAGGGCATACACGTTATACTCATACATATTTATTACAAGCTGAGCAATTACCAGAATGTATACCCAGCTTTGCACCGTTAACGGCCCAACATATGTTGTCGGAATGTGTAGACTTTGATCCTATGCGTCAAAGGTACTACAATGTTAATACTATGAAAGAGTTATTTGATACAATAGATTTTAGTCTTGTTTTAGATTTCCTAATAGAAATCAGGCTATATAAATCATTATAATGTGTTCTTATATATATTTACTTGTTTATAAACCCGTTGACGGGCATTTGTTGATTTACATATATAGTTTATATTACTACCATATCATCCCTTATTTTTTAATATTTTTATCTTTATATATTTACATTAATTTTTAATTAATACTTCATTCCTTCATCTTTCATCAGTTTTTGCGCACAATATGACCTATTTATGTGTCGACGTGCCATAAAACACCATTCATTTATTCATTCAATTCAAGCTTCCAGTGGGATGAGAGGAGAAACAGTTTTAGACGCAGTGGCGTTACTACACCGGCCACGGAGGTGCTAGAAACACATTCGTTCTGAAGTATTATTGATTTTTATTAAACTCGTTAACAAAACTGAAATATCGGTTTTGCCAACTTCTTAAATAAATTTAATCTTACATTTGCATTGTTCTTTTTCCACAAGCTACTACGTATGTACTTATGTTGGTACTTCTAAATGTTATAGCTCATTTCCATGCATTTTTCATTACATGGTTCGAGTATTAACTTTCATACCACATCCATCTCCTTCTCCTAGAAGCGAAAACGTGATTGGCTGGAGTATGAAATAAAACTTCAATTTCTATATAAAAAAAAAGTTTGCATATTGTAAAATTAAAACATGTACTAAGTAATTGTAAACAATTATCGCATTTTGACAGTAGAAATGTGTTTAAAAGTGTTTCATAGTCGAAATATCCGTTATTAAATACTGCTAATATAAGCTTTCCCATCGCTTAATGGAATTAAGTCGGGACGACGTAATGTACGCCTATTTTTTGTTTGTAGATGTCTAGTGTTTATATTTCCGATTATTCTCAAATTTAAGACAAATATCCCGTTTATAAATCTTGTTGAGTGACCCTCTCGGTAATGTAAAAGTTGATGCCTAAACCTGAAACACCTTCGATTATCTTTATACAACACAACACAATTATACCTCTGTAAAACACCTACACTAATGTGAGGTGGGCATACAGTTCTAAAGCATAACACCAAACGGAAATCAGCAATCATCCACATACAATAGCACTAGTGATAAGTTTCTTTCCAGATGAGAATAAGTGTTTTTTTCTTAGCTATACATATGCTGTTGACAAGTGTTGGCATTCGTAGATATATGCTCACATTACAGCAGATATTTGCTTTCACATTCTAGCCAATTCCAATTATAACTGCTGCCAAATAGCTTGCATAAATATACGATTCTTTGTATTAATGGTGATGCGATGTCCTATACGCCAAACTGACACATGATTTATCTTGATTAGTCAATTATATAATGTCCATGAACACTCTTTACTTAAAAGATAATATGAAATATTTCTTAAGAGGTTCACATAATTTCATGCTGTTTGTGAAGACGAGAAACATATCAATTGGTTGTATCATTTTTGTGCATAAATATGTAAATCAAAAACGTAACACAATAAACATTTACCTATAGCATATGGAGCAAAAATGTACCAAATTGTTGCTTGGCAATGCGAGTGCCATCATAAAGATAATGATAACAAGATGTCCACGGAATCCCGATGTCGTTCTTCCTATGTAACCATTGAAAGAAAGTGGTGTATACATTATATCAATTAAGTACGGATAAACCAAATACAATTGCAATCAAAACAGTATTAAAGAATTATAAAAACTTCATTTTTAACTAATTTCAAATTTACACAATCCAGTTCGACATCCAAATCATTTCCTCCGCCAAATTGCTTGACTGACATGACCTCGAATATGTGCACAACTCACCGTATATAACATATAAAGACTGTTGCGGTTTTCACATTTATATTTCAATCTTGATGAAACTTGGAGTCAATGTTTATGGGTTTATTATCTCGACCAAGTTCGATAACAAGCCAGATCACATCTATTACGCTGGAGTTATGACCCTTTGATTTGAAGAAATGACGATTTTTGCGGTTTCCGCTCAGTAACTTTATCAATAAGTATTCACTCTTAATGAAACATGGGACTATGGCAATACTATTTCTGACAAGATAACCAACAAATCGCATCTATAATGCTGGAATTACGGCCCTTGTAAAAAAATATATTAATTGGTCGATAACAATTGGTGTGACAGGATGACCCTAGTGGTTGGGGCTAACTCAGGAAAGAATCAATGACGGTGAATGCATTTACATAAATTTAATGCAACTTTTAAAATATGTTACATATATATACAATTATCTAAAAAAAACAAGCGAATACACAGATGAAATATGAAAAGACTGTTCTCATGAACGTTTAAGACGTTCTAAGTATTATTACAAATACTGAATGTGTTGACTGATTATATACGACACTAAAGTGTTGTTAAAGATATAACAATGTTGATCTATGATCTAGCGCGATAACTGTGATGCGCGAGAGCTCATGAAGATGATGATGCGAGAATCCGATGAGTGATTGTCATCAAATGCCTTCTATAAGGGTTGGTGACGCGATATGTATGATGATTAACCACCACTGAGGTTGTGGATGCTGTTCCTCCAGTGAGGACTGATAACGGGCCCACCTCGTGTCCCGGGGGTTGTCGCTACTAGAACCTGGCCATGCTGCGCAGGTACGGGGACCGTCTCCACCGCTTTTAACGTTATGCGTGGAAGCTTAGCTCCACCCCGGAAGGCTTATATCCAAACCTGGATGGCTTATATCCAAAGCTGGATGGCTTAGGCTGTAATTATACATATGTTTTAGATGTCGGTTGATAAACATAACAATCTTGCATAATTATCATTACCCAAACAAATCATTATTTAATAAATATATGTTAGCTGTACTAATGATGAGTAGCATGTAAACATATTCTACAACGCCATGTATACGCCATGTACGTCGCTGTTAATCAATGCCCCTAATACATGTAATATACAACGTTATCAAATCACTCGTATATTACACTCACTGAGTTATACGCCAACGTTAACTAATGCACCTATTATCCACTGTTATAAATTAATATTGTTTTACAATTAATGATCAATTACAATAATTACATCTAATAAAGTAACTTCAAAACCATATGCTAGTCTCAAGTTAATGTTTGAGTAACATCAAAGCTAACCGGATGTCATAACCTCGCCAAACAAGATGGCGCCGCCCACTAAATACAAATGTGCGATAAAAGTTAATAAAATAAATACTGACCAAATATTGCCTGTGAATTTCGCCGTCCAACTCCTGCTCCAAACAAAGCAACTACCAAGCAATCCCGGCCAGAACTAGAAGACAATGGATTTTATAGCAAACGTTACGCCCAAACCATTATTTCCCCCGTTCAGTCCGTGACATACGTGGCTAAATTCGTAGTATTGAATTCTACACGAAAGGACCCTTACACAATTTTGCCTTTTAAGGAGATAGACCTATACGTTTACATGCATTACTACACAAAACTGAACTTATTAAGCGGCCCTTCCGGGCGTCCTATGGCGACCACTTAAAATGTGCACGGTTTTCCGTGTTACCTGAATATATCATGAACATTGTGAATTTGGTTCAACTAAACAATGAATTAGGGTGTAACAGGTGCTTACAAGAGCTATGTACGACTAATACGCTCTACCCGTGACATTTTGTGACAGACATCCCGATCACCATTTTGTTTGCACCAGTTATCCCAAGGTTGGACACATTTTGCTTTGTAAGTCGAGTTCTTATCGTATATCAACTGAGTTTTATAATAACTGTTACTATCAGGCTGTCGACGATAAATCTCCAAATTTGCTTGTCCTTAGACTAGAGCTCAAGTAATCAAATTGCTTTCACAAATATTCCTATGACCTTCAAAAATAAACAATCGTAGGAGGTTATTTCAATTCGGTGCAAATAAACCAAACGCAATGCAAGCAAAATCGTATTAGAAGACGTATTGTCCGGACCGGAGGGGACTTTAGGTTTGCCCCACGTCCGTCAGTCTGTCTGTCTGTCTGTCTGTTTTTTTGTCCGGACTGTAAGTTTGTCATGCATTGTGGGATTTTTTAATAACTTGGCACAAATGTTTAACATAATGAGAAGACGAGTCGCGCGCAAGAACCAGGTCCATATAGTCCATGGGCCAGAACGATATCCGGTACCATTTTGGTGGGCAAATTCTTACTATTGTCAATTTGGGGGCAATTTTATGGAGGTAAGGAAAATGCATTATAGCAATTTCAAAGTTACAGCTTTACATGATTTTAATGCGTTTTTAAACATAACCCCCTTGAAAAAAATAAAAATCACAGAATGTCATAAAATGTCACTCGAAAAGTTTTTTTTAAATATTTTATGTATTTTCACTATTAATAATTATGTAAAACAGTTAACAGCCCCGAAATATGACAAGTACAATCAGTTTAAATGACCTAGTTTTCTTCTTTTTAGCCAAAAATCTTAATTTTACATGTAAATTTACCCCACCCACTTTTAGAGATTTTATACTTAACTTACAGATTTCCTGTTTGTTACATAAGAAATACATGTATGTGTTATTTTGAGACAATAAAGCATATACTAAAAGTAAATAACAAGAATTCAAGTGTTTGTAATACATTTTTTAAGTAAGCGATGGATAAAAGAACCCATTGAATTCTAAAATGAGTGCAATATTAAGTGATGTTTTGCCGTTTATAAGCACATTACTTTGATATATATCACACTTGAAGTATTTGTTTGTATCTCAGTGACGAAATGTTCTAACAACAGATAAAAGTATGTTCAGTTTATTAAATACTGTTCTGTTTTAGGTCAATTAATGACTTTTCTTTGCTAAATTTGCATATCAAATTGCCCCACCCACTCAGGATTAAGATCAAAAATTATTCAAACGGACAAAGGTAAACATTGATATCAGTTTTAGTGTCAAATTGAAACTATTAACATGTTCTGAGTAAATGTTCAGGTAAAAAATGGAAATGAAAAATGCATGACAATAAATTCTAAATTTCATTACTTAGTGGTATTATAGCTTTACTTGATTTCTATTGTGTTTTATACAGTGTACATGTATAGGGGTAAAATACCGATTTTCCTCAAAAATTATATCTTCATTTATTAGCATCGGTGGATATATGACTAGAGTTTAAGTGTAAAATGTCAGATTTCTTACAATTTCTTTATAAATAGTACTGTGGAAATTAAAAACCTTTGAAAATAAAAGGAATACTTTAATAAGTATTTGAAAAGTTACTTCCCTTGTTAATAAATTCACCATTTATTATGCAGAGTAAAACTGTAAACAATTGCAGAAAATAACATGAAATAAAAAAAAGACAGCAAGCAAATAAGGTAAAGATGTTTCTTATTAAATTTCATAACTTTATCTTTTGTTTTTAACCCAAAGTGACATCATAGTTTGCATATATCTGTTGTAAAGGTAAGTAAAAGCAGACCAACCTCTTGAACATTAGCTAATGTCAATGACCTTGCAATGTTAGTATTTTAATGTGGCAGAAAATGAAATCTAAAATAGTAGCTCTACCATATTAACAAAATTTAATCCCAGTCTAGTATAAACTGTGTTGTACTGGAATATATCTGGCAAAGATATTAGTCAGTGGAATAATATAGGGTAAGTCCTGCTCGATTTTTTTCATCCGAGGGAGGCAACCACTTGAGGAAATTGTGAAAATGGTTATCTCTTGTGATTTCCTTTTAATGATTTTTTTAACATATTATGCTTATGAAATATGATTAATCATTCATTGTGTTTCTTTTAAAATAAACGTGTTCTTTATGATTTGATTTTATTGTTATTATACTTTACAATAAGTAATAGATAGAGTATGGTTTCATTGAGTTGGTTCATTTAAACATCGAGATGGGCGTAGCCCATCGAGGTGTTTAAATTAACCAACGAGATGAAACCATACTCTATTTGTTTTGTAGCATATCCATTTCATCTCTATTTCAGTTATTCTAACTGTTATTCCACTGTTATTCTCACAGTTATTCTGACAGGTCTTATTTTCAATTAAACGATTTACACCTGTGTCTGAACAAAGAGAATTGTCTGTGACCATGCTACAAAACGTACATAACAGAACATGTATTTCTCTGTGCAGACTACGCGAATGTTCCAACCAAGGAAAAGATGATATGAACTTTGATCATGAGGTAGATTTTGATGACGAATACATTGAAGAGGAAGACGAAATATTTGAGTAAATGCGTTGGATAAAGTTTTTTTGAAGGATTTTGATTTGTCAATTTGAGCATTATATGACGATATTAAATATAAAACCAAGTGTGTATACAAACGTTTATTTATACAGTTATACACAACATGTATTGATGTGTTAATGATCTGCCATACTGATCAATGAACTTGTATGGAACGCCATGACTGTCTTAAGTAGTTGCCGATTAATATATGCAGTGCATTTCTCTTAATGTGTGGTAGATCTTTCATGATATGTAGTTTATTTTTAATTATATGTTTTAAATAAATCTTTATATGTGGTAGAAAAGTATTTATATGCAGTAGATTAATCAGTATATGCGATAGATAAGTCATTGTATGTAGTAGATAAACCATTATATGCTGTCTAGTTATTACTATATTCAGTAGTTTATCTAATATATATGAGGTCCTTTGAACATTCTATGAAGTAGGTTTGTATTTATATGCAGTGCTTCTGTTGACTTTATATATGGTATATATTTTAATATACGTGGTGGATACGTCTTTATATTCGGTGGTTTCAATTGCATTATATTCGGTACAAACGGCTTTATACGTGGTGCATTTCTTATGATATGAAGTCCTTTTTCTGTTATATGCTGTGGTTTTTTCATTATGATGATGTTGATGAGATCAATCAATTTTCATATGTTACGATTGTATAGATTGCTTCACTGCGCATGTCCCGTTTAACTCAAACAAGCAACAGTCACAGGCCGATTTTTGAAACGGTAAATACGTAATAATACGTAAAGCGCATTTCAATCACGATGATGACGAAACGTCTGATCTACGTTCTATAAAAAGATCTAGAAAAACAAAAATAATGTAATAACAAAACCCTCCGAACCCCACCACCTTCCCCACCCATTCCGTTGTTTGTGCTCTTTTAGATTTTTTAGAATGTTCGTACCTGTGAAAATGTTGTAGGATAGTAGGATAGAAGTAATAACTGGGAGAGTACACGTAAAAGCAAGTACGCACTTATAATTTATTTCACTCACCTGGGTGGGGATGGGGTTGTGGCAGCAACGGGAGTACCCAGGGAAATAGAGAAATGTTTAATTTCTACCCTAGGAGCAACATTTTACAGGGTAGTCCCCAATGTTGGTACTGTACCGGTTCTGTCTTAAGTCAGTACCCCCGTGTAAATATCGTTGGTCTAATTGGGCTCTGCACGCAATATCCGTTCCTAACCGTTACGGGTAAAAAGTAACAGGAAAGGAAGTGCGAAACCAGCAACAACAATTTTTAAATTATAATCAAAATTTTTATTTAAATTGTACAATGAACAATATTCACTTGCAGAATACACATAAATTATATCAAATATTTCTAAAATCCGCTATTAGAATAAAGTCCAAAATTATTGGCACATGCCCCTTTAATCTAAATTGTACAGTGTCCCTTAAATCCAATTTTATGTTAAATCAAATCAACATCATCATTATAAACACTCATTCATAGGAAACATCACCCATTAAGGGTGGGGCGGGGTGAGGTGATGGGTGTGTCCGGTTTTCGAGTGTTTTTTTGGTGAGTGGGATATTTTCGAAATTTTCCAGGGGACTGGGGTGTTGTAAAAAAATATTTTCTATAGGAGGTGATTTTTAGGTAAACGAGGTAATGAGGTCGGCTGGTAGGGATTTTTGAGGTGTGCTGGGTGGCAGTAAAGGAAAAAGGTCCAGGGAGGTATTTCCGAAATTTCAGAGATTTGTTTTATATAAAAATATCCATGGGGGTATTTGTAGATTTTCTAGTGGTTCGAGGTTTGAATAAACGCTCTTTTCAGGGTAGGTTTGTTTGAGGATATGTTTGAAGAAAAAAGTTTAAATGGTATTTTGTTGACATTCTATGTGCGTGGTCTAAATCCAGAGGGTGGCTGTGGGGTGGTGGTAGTGCGAGTAGTTTAGAACAGCCCATTCCTTTCAAACAGGAGATAATTTCTGTCAAATCCTCGGTGTGTTAGTCCCGACGCCGCCGCCCCATCCCCACCTCGCAATCCCTCATTTTAAAAGTAAAAATTCAAATAGGGTAATACAGTTATATTCTATTTTCTTTTTATAATCAATTAAAAATAAAACAAACTAAGTATTTGCTATGTCAGTTGCAAAATCATAGCTTCAATCTCAAAATAAATACGCATACACATCTCCATACACATTCTATTAATACATGTAATAGACACAGATAAATTGTATGACGTGTCTCACCCGATAATGTTTGACCAGTGAATGCCTTCTAGTTTGATCACGTTTTGTGAGTGCTGACAGTCGTCTATTTAAGGCTGTGTAGCAATATAAATCCTAACATCTTAGAAAACGATACATAGATAGATTTATTTCGGCAAAAATAAAGATGTACATACATGGTTAAACAAGAAATCCGTAGATTCACATGTCTCGCCTAACGAAGGTTTGTAAACATTTTAATAACTAAAAACAATGGAGCTTACAGTTTGCTGAGGCACTATGAGAAAATGATGTAAATGTAACAATTAAAGTTACCGGGTATCTGCCATTTGCTTGGATGGTGAAGGTCACAGCCACATTTGCTTTTTGACACGTCGTGATGTATTACCCAAGAAACAACTATAAGCGAAGTTTGAAAGGTTTAATGCATAAAGTTTGAGAGAAAGTGACCTAAACGCAAATGTTGAAGATAAACATTATTAAGTTACCTGTCAATTGCTTGGAGGGTCGAGGTCACATGCACATTTCTTTGTCAAGTTGCAATGTACCACTTGAAATGTCTTAGCGCATACAGTTTGTGAAAAAGTGAGCTAAACGCAAAAGTTGAAGGTAAACATTATAAGGTTATCTGCCCTTTGCTTGGAGGGTCAAGGTCGCATCTACATTTGCTTTGTCACGTTTCGATGTATCACCCAAGATACAACTAAAAACGAAGTTTGAAAGGTGTAGTGCATACAGTTTGCAAGAAAGTGACCTAAACGCAAAATAATATTGAAGGTAAAAATGATAAGGTTATCTTCCCCTTTATTGGAGGGTCAAGGTCACATCCACATTTGCTTTGTCACTTTGCAATGTACCACTCAATATACAGCTATAAGCTACGTTTGAAAGTTCTAGTGCATACAGTTCGTGAAAAAGTGACCTCAACGCAAAAGTTGATGGTAAAACTTATTAAGTTATCTGCCCCTGGCTTGGAGGGTCAAGGTCACATCCACGTTTGCTTTGTCACGTTGCAATATACCACCCAAGATAGTTTGAAAGGTCTAGTGCATACAGTTTGTGAAAAAGTTACCTAAACGCATAAGTTGAACGTAAAATCATATAAAACATGGTTATTCATTTTATATTTCACAGAAAAAAATATGCGGAAGTATTTTATGTTAATAGCTTTAAAAATAATCAAATGGCAAAACAGGTTTCAAAATGTACGGTCGAATTTAAAGAATAACAAAACACCCCATTCTATTGTAAAAGTTGCATAAAAGAAATGTCATTGTAATAGTAATAACTGACAAGGTATTCAGAATAAATTTAATTGGTTAAAATAATGAAATTGGAAATATTTTATAATGTATAGAAACATCTGTCATTTACATCAAACGGAAATGTTTTTGTGAAGAAAACAACTTCAATTTACCCCACCCACTTTTTATTGTAATTCTAGTATAATTTGATGTTTAATTGTGCTTAAAGATGTTAAAAAATAAAAATAAGAATCAATAGCATCTGTAATTTAATTTGTTTAACAGAAGAATATAAATCAAATGAATCAGTGATACACATTTACACTTACTTGAGCTTCCCCATTATAAATTGGGTGGGTGGGGTAATTCCACAGCTAGGTAAAATTACGTTTTTGAACAGCCAATATGTTTATATAGAATAAATACATATTATATTGATAATCATGTTCTACCTAGAATACATATATAAATCAAATAAACCACTTATATACATGTATACACTGGAATGATCCTATATAAATATTATTGTGTAAATATGGAAATTGGTAGTGTCATGCCATCATCAATATATCCATGTTACCAAAAGCAAATATCCCAAAATGGTTTTATTAAAGTATTCCTTTTACAGGTATTCACAGGTTCTTAATTTCCACAATACTATTTATAAAGAAATTGTAAGAAATTTGACATTTTACACTTAAACTCTAGTCATATATCCACAGTTGCTTATAAATGAAGACATAATTTTTGAGGAAAGTTGGTATTTTACCCCTATACATGTACACTTATAAAACACATTTGAAATCAAGTAAAGCTGTAATACCACTAAGTAATGAAATTTAGAATGTATTGTCATGCATTTCTAATTTCCATTTACCTGAACATTTACTCAGAACATGATAATAGTTTCCATTTGACACTAAAACTGGTATCAATGTTTACCTTTGTCCGTTTGAATAATTTTTGATCTTAATCCTAAGTGGGTGGGGCAATTTGATATGCAAATTTAACAAAGAAAAGTCATTAATTGACCATAAAACAGAACAGTATTTAATAAACTGAACATACTTTTATCTGTTGTTAGAACATTTCATCACTGAGATACGAAAAATACTACAAGTGTGATATATGTCAAAGTAATATCTTATAAATGCCAAAATATCACTTAATATTGCACTCATTTTAGAATTCAATGGGTTCTTTTATCCATCGCTTACTTAAAAAATGTATTACAAACACTTGAATTTTTGTTATTTTCTTTTAGTATATATTTTATTGTCTCAAAATAACACATATGTGTATTGCTTATGTAACAAACAGAGAATCTGTAAGTTAAGTATAAAGTCTCTAAAAGTGGGTGGGGTAAATTTACATGTAAAATACAGATTTTTGGCTAAAAAGAAGAAAACAAGGTCATTTAAACTGATTGTACTTGTCATATTTCGGGGCTGTTAACTGTTTTACATAATTATTAATGGTGAAAATACAGAAATTATTAAATATAACTTTTTGAGTCACATTTTATGACATTCTGTGATTTTCAGTTTTTTCAATGGGGTTATGTTTCAAAACGCATTAAAAATCATGTAAAGCTGTAACTTTGAAATTGCTATAATGCATTTTCCTTACCTCCATAAAATTGCCCCCAAATTGACAATAGTAAGAATTTGCCCACCAAAATGGTACGGGATTGTCAATTTTGGGGTTCTGGCCCAAGGTCTAATAGCTTAAAGGCCAAGGTCACACATGGAGGTTAAAGGTCAGAAATAGGCGTCAGTCTGTCTGTTTTTTTTTTTTTTCCGGACTGTAACTTTGTCATGCATTGTGGGATTTTTTAATAACTTCGCACACATGTTCACCATAATGAGACGGTGTGTTACGCGCAAGACCCAGGTCCATAGCCTAAAGGTCAAGGTCACACTTGGAGCTTAAACGTCAGAAATAGGCTTGTCCGGGCTGTAACTTTGTTATGCATCGTGGGATCTTGAAATAACTTGGCACAAATGTTCACCATAATTACACAGCGTGTCGCGCGCAAGACCCAGGTCCATAGCTCAAAGTTCAAAGTCACACTTGGAGGTTAAAGCTCAGAAATAGGCTTGTCCGGGCTGTAACTTTGTCATGCATCGTGGGATTTTGAAATTACTCGGCACAATTCACCATAATGTGACGGCGTGTCGCACGCAAGACCAAGGTCCGTAGCTCAAAGGTCAAGGTCACGATACCTTCAGAGCACAGGAACACATATTGTGCAGCTAAACATGGTAAGATAACAACATTCCTTGCATGATCATTCACATGGCTACATTCAACCTTTCATATGGGTACATGTCAAAGATAACTGTTCTTCAATAACTTCAGAATTAACAAACTGGCTAACAACAACTTTATTTCTTCGAAAATTTTGCAATTATTATGTTGACGAAACACAGTACCTTTGACAGCAGTGCAGCTTCTGAATTGTTAATTTTGCACAAGACCCTCGGACTGCTTTTTATTTGTAACTAATCTCAAATTTACAGTTCGTCCAGATGATTTCCTCCGCCAAATTGCTTAACAGACATGACCTCGAATTTGGTATGGAACTCTACGTATATAACTAATTAAAACTAAAACGATACAGAAGTCGAACAGGCAATGTAGTAGTTGTCCACCATTACTTGGTCCCGTATTAATTCCAATAAGCGATGTGAAATCTTATATTAGCAGGATTTTATAACGGATATTTCGACATAAAACATGTTTAAGAACATGTCTTACTGAAACAAATGCGATAACCTGTTTAGAATTACCTATTGAATGTTTTAATTTTACAATATGCAATTATTTTAAGCCGATATTCACATTTTATATCATACCACAGCCAACCTTGTGTTCCCTTCTTGGAGAGAAGGGGTTGGTTGGGTATAAAAGTTAATACTCAGACCACGTAATGCCAAAAAGCACACATTTAAAGCTATCAACAATAATTACATGGAAAACATTATAAGCATGGTGAACTTGTTCACCAATCTATAGTTACCGTGTTTTTACACGATTCCTAACTACAGCCTCACTGATGAACCGACGCATTGCCTGAAAAAGAAGACCCATATTTTAAGAGGAGTTTTTTCTTTTCTAGTGCGTAAACAAATAAGGTAATGTCATTTAGAAATTTCAAATAATTTCCTCGATACATTGTTTAAGTTAAGTATCTATTTCATCTATTGTTCCATCGTTTTGCTGTGCGTTCTATAAATAGATCAATCATCATCATCACGTGATCATCACGTGATCTTGCGTAAATGTATTCATACGCTGTATTGTTCTCCTGGGATAGTGTATTGAGATATGTAACCAGTTAAGTTTATAATTTATTTATCTTGCAACACCATCAAATGCATCTCTTCCATCTTTCTTGGATTTATATATTTAAGAAATATACATGGCATTTATAGTATATAATAGGTTAAATAGTTAATAGGTTTGGTCAGTAATGGTTATCGCATAAGCTACTATCCTTTGTAAAACATTGTTGCTGTCCATTCTCTGGAATAAGATTTTTAGCTTACTTTGTATTACGCTGTGTAATATTCTTAAGTTTTTACCTCCCTTTCTAGGAAGTTAAAATGACTGATTCGGTAGTAAAATAATCCTAAATACTTGTGCCAATCGTGTCGGCGAGGCCGAATGCAAATCAACAAGATCTGACTGGGTATATATGACGTCATTTGATCCCGAATGACCATTTTTAGATTTCGGGTCTATTCGGACACTCCGGTTTTAAAATAAGTCCCATTATAGTTCATCAAAATTTGTAAAGGATTGTTAGCTCAGTCGGGAGAGCGGCAGTCCTAAAAAAATATTAAACGAGCTGGTTGGATCCGATTTTTTATTCTAACTATACCTTTTTTTTTTTAAACGATTTTGTAGGCTCATTATGTTTTGGTCCTGTAGAATAAAAAATATTAATATTTGTCAATTTTAAATCGGACACCTAGACCCCATAAAAAGCCTGATGTTCTCCCTTTAAGACTTTAGTCGGAAAACAAATTGTGTGTGTGTGTGTGTGAGTGTGTGTGTGTGTAGAGTGGGGGCGTTTTTTAAAGATTTTTACGACTTTTATCTATGCGTCAATTTGGTAAAGGTAGAGGTAGACCTCATCTGTTTTGAAACAAACTCGTAGAACCACAGTCCTGCCGCGCGTTAGTGAGTAGCTGTCAAACATTCTTCAATGTGCAAACGTGGAACAAGCGGGACTCGAACGTATGACTGTAGCATTGAGAGATATACATTACACAAACATGAGTAGATCTAAACACAAATATGTTACCTTTTATTACAATTTTCAAATTACATGCAAAACTGATTGAATTATATTATGTTAAGGCCAAAACACAAATATGTTTAAAAACAAAACAAAGCAACAAAAAAATGAAGGGGTAAAAAGTTGTTGTGTCGGGGGAAAAGTTGGGTGACAGGAAACAAAACACTTTCTTGTTTAGGCCTAAGGTAGTAAACGGAATTTACCGTGACTTTGGTGATTATTGTCAACAGACAATTTGTCGACTAAAAATATAAATCCACGTAAAAAATACAATTAGGGATATGAATCGTGAAATTCTCAGTAGCCTAGCTACCTATTAGGCCAAAAGGCCCGGACCTTCACATCATATTCACATATATGGTTGAAAAATATAACAACGAAATAATTGAATCATGTTCATTCCAAGTTGTGAGATTAAATCACAAGGTATCCCGAGAACAGTGGTACTCCGAGTTGTGAGAATGAACTAAACGGTATCCCGAGAACAGTGGTATTCCGAGTTGTGAGAATAAATAACAACGGTATCCCGAGACCAGGGATATTCCGAGTTGTGAGATTAAAATCAAATGAGCACAAAGATTTATAAGTTATGTTTTGTATATGTGTAGTCTGTATGTCTCTACTACAAGTTGTGTGTAAAACATATGTTCATTCAGTTGAAGTTCACACCTTTTGGAACAAGGAAACTTCAGAAAGAATTTGTCACTTTACCGTGACATTCCATGTTTAAATTTGTATATTATAAATCTTTGTGCAGCGGGGGATATGGCTGTCTTTCAGACTACACTCGTGTTCATTTGATTTTAATCATACTTGCATAGTAGGTCGATATAAATGCAAGGTTGTTTCCTTTTTTAATTCAGCTATGTTGGTCAAAGGGTCTATGAATTACCTCCCCTTGAATTGGCAAAATTATCTTGACGCTATATTCATTTCTAATGACTCAACCTTTGACAGGTGATGACAGGTGATGTTTTTTGGTACACTTTAACACCTGTGAAAATATGGTTCAGATATGATGAAGCGTGATGAATTTTCATAACCAATCATTCCTTTTGTTCCCTTCTTTATTCCTGTATATACATTACCTTATCTTGTTGTAATCGTCTTACTTCCAGATACATTGATTTAAACATATTTTATTGCCAATAATGTATTACATACAGAATATTATCCACATATATACAATAGAAATATTATTATGACAAATGGGTCGGGTAACAAGTTCTACCAACATTAGTTTAAACCCTTCCCAGTTAACATCTTGAAATTGCAAATGCGTATGGCTGAGTGAAATAAATTACAATGGCAAATAATACATTTAGAGAGAGAGTGATGAATAGTGAACACAACATATGAGAGAGAGAGAGAGAGAGAGAGAGAGAGAGAGAGAGAGAGAGAGTTTTCCCCAATCTCTAAGTTCTAATCATTTAGAAAACATTAACGCTTTTAACAGTGTATACATGTTACATCAATTGATATAGCTCTAAAACTTGAGATATGTAATAACAACAACAACAGCAAACACTATAATGGTAAGAATGTGTCGTAGAATCAGACACCTAGGTAAACCTATGTGTTTCTCGTATATATGTTTGAACTGCTGCGAAGAGGGATTCATTTTCCCTGTCAGTTATCTGTTCAGACCATAAAGGAGTGTGCTTACATTTAACGGGTGTAAATGGCGAGTAGACTGAAACAGATGAAGCCGATAAGCTGAAAATGTGTTACACTGGAGAAAATAGTGTTCAGCATCTTCTACTTCACAGCCGCACTCGCATGTCGGTGAATCTCGTAAATGGTTTAGGTATAAGTCGTTATTGAGATTGCTACACAAATGCCTCATTCTGGCATGTAAAACAGCAAATACTCTTTGTCCACTTAAGTAGTAAGGTGGCACTTTTGTTCTAGAAAATACAGATGATAGTAGTCTTCTCTTAAAAATTGCGATACTTTCAGAGTTTCGTATCTCTATTGGCAAGTCATTCCATAGTTTAAGAGAGGAAGGAACAAACGAGTTATTGAATATTTCGGTTCTCCTAGAAATAGTGGCATAGTTATCGTTATTTCTGAGATTGTATGCGCTGAAATCTCCAACTGGATGTGGAAAATTTTTTGAAATGTAATTTGGAACGGTTCCATTTTTAACATTATAAACCGAAATAAGTTTTTGCATTTTCCTTCTATCAGAAAGTGAAACCCATCCTATTTCGGATATTAAGCGATGTATGGATACTGATCGGGTTAGACCCGTCACAATACGAGCTGCCTCATATTGTAACTTTTCCAAGCTATCTTTTTCTAGTAAAGTACATCCATCCCAAGTAATGGAAGCATATTCCAGTATTGGGCGCATATAAGACAAGTATATCTGATTAAGTGTTTTGCGCGCTACTTTGTATTTAAGCATTCTCATTAATCCAAGCACTTTTGACGCAGAAGCAACAATATTTTTAATGTGTTCGTGCCATTTACCGTTATTACTCAGTGTTACTCCTAGATGTTTATGATTATCAACAAAGGTTAGCGGGACATTGTCTAGATATAAAGTTGGAAGGCGATCATTATTACTTAAGGAAAAGAACATTGCTTCTGTTTTGGCAGGATTAAATTGCACAAGCCATTGCTTTGACCATTCCGTAATCATGAGCAGGTCATGATTAAGAATTCCTTCCATGTCGTTTATACTAGATGTTGAGATTGATAATGAACTGTCATCAGCAAACAAACGAGTTATACTCAGCATATTTTCGGCAATATCATTTACATATATCAAAAATAAAAGAGGACCCAAGACAGAGCCTTGAGGAACTCCAGCAGTTAGTGTTCTCGATTCGGAGGTTGCGGATCCGACGCGGACTCTTTGAGATCTGTTTGAGAGGTAATCAGATATCCAAGCTAAAATCTTGCCATCGATACCATATTGTTTTAGCTTGAACAAAAGACCTTTATGCCAAACACGATCAAATGCTTTAGATATATCATTGAAAACAATGCATGTAAATTGTTTAGCATCGAATGCCTGGCATATATGATGGTACATGTCGATAAGTTGATATGTAGTAGAATGACCAGGGAGAAAACCTGATTGATTCCTAAAGATAAGATCAAACATAAGTAGAAAATTATACACATGTTTAAATACTATTCTTTCCATTACTTTACCAACACAACTTAATAACGCTATAGGTCTATAATTTGTAGGGATACTTGGGTCTGACTTTTTGAATAGTGCCATGACCATAGCACATTTCCATAAGTCGGGGAAAACGCACTCGTTTAATGATCTGTTAAAAAGAATATGTAGAGGTTTTGAAATTGTATTTGCAGTTTCCTTTAACATCCTATGGCTTATTTCATCCTCCCCACATGCTTTATTTACATTTAAAATCTTGATAATGTCAACTATTTCGAATTCTTCTATATAAATATTTTCTAATTTATTATTGGATTTTGAATGAAAAATAGGTAATTCAACATAAGAATCATCAACTGATGATATTGATACAAAGTAATCATTCAAACATTTCGCTTTTTCTTGGTCTGTTATTGAGTATGACGTTTCGCCATTAGGTAAGTTTGTTTTTTAAGGTGGGATAGTTTAGATACATTAAACAATGCATTGATGTATCATTACATGCAATGATGTATTATTATTAAGAAGAGTTGACACATTTTCAGTCCATCCATGCCATGCATGATTGTAAAGAAACCTTCCATTACATGGATGCACAAATCATAGTTCACCATGCTCTCAGTACCTTCGGTACTTTGATTAGTTAGTGGGTTTGTTACTGTCCCCCTACAGAAATATGTGGGGTCAGTCAGATTTATAGGTGGCGAGGCAATAGCCGAATCACCCTATATATCTGACTGACTCCACATATTTCTGTAGGGAGTCAGTTACAAACCCAATGACTGATTTATTGCAGCGACAGCTTTTAGAAGGCAAACACTGACTTTTAACCTATATTAATGGAGTGTCACCATAATTGAAATGTTTGTGAAATTTGACGACATGGCGTTAACGTCACGACCGGTACAATTTAAAAACATTCTTAATTTACTTATTTTTTTATGAAAATAATATTTTTTCAAGTCAGGAATGGAACTGGACAACAGACGATGCCTATGTAATACCTCTCTCGTATCAATGTACATGTAAACAATACATTCACATCAAACATAACATAAAATGTGGAATTGTAGTACAGTTTGCATATATTGGTTTGACAATTAACTTAGAATCTTTGAAACATGTGTACCGAGATTGTTCTGTATTAACATTTTATATTGTCAGAAAGAATTTAAGTGAAAAAAATCCTAATGGAAACCAATAAGAAATATATATAAAAATTATTACCGATTATAATTACAAAAATTAATGGTTTTGAGTTTCTGTAACCAATAGATACTTTTAGAACTGAAGATAACTGAGAACAAAATAAAACAAACAAAAAATACAATAAAAAGGAAGAAAGATGATAAATTTCTTCTAGCATTATGACAAAACATATATACAAATACATAGTATACACGTACATACATCTATAATTCTACGAACATCTCCTGGTACACTTGATGTATTTATGGACGATAAGTACAATTTCTGAGTTCGTAGTATCGCCTAGATTGGAACTGCCATTCAGTATCAAGTCAATGTTGATATGCGTGACATCAACAATATTGGCTAGGGTATCAAGTAAGTCATTTCTGAATGGACAGTTGAAAAAGAAATGAGTATTGTCCTCACATGGATTGCCACATTTCGGACATACTGTTGTATCTGTCAAGAAGTGGTCAAATAAATGCTTAGTTAGATTACTCGAGTTATTTATTAATTAACAAAGGATGATGTTTTCATTCCTATTTCCTATATTATAGTGATATGGACTATTAGTCCTATGTTCAATAGCCTTACGTTTATGCTTAAATTGTTCAATAGATGGTGCGTTTTTTGCGTCTAACGGTAAAGCATTCCACAATGTAATTGTACTCGGTAGAAAGCTGTTATAATATGATGATGTGCGACAAAGAGGGAGACATAGGTTTAATCCTGCAGTTCGAATGTTATAAGTATTGTTTACGGGTAATTATGGCTGGATTAAGTTATCCATGAAATCTGGACTTATACCATATATTATTTTGTAAATAGTTACATTTTTATGATCTTTTCTTCTTTATGCTAATGTTTTTAAGTTCAATGCAGTATATAAGTATGATCTAGAGGTATTGCTATTTTCTATATGATGCGACCAAGTTGCATTTGACTGAATTGTTAATCCTAGGTGACAATGTGACGCTACGTCTTGTACTATATCATTATCAAAATAGACTGGTGGGTTGTTATAGTTTCTTCCAGTGCAGAAAAGGCTTCTTTTTTTTTTTAGGATTAAATGTAACAGCCCATTTTTTGACCATTCAGATATTTTGCAAAGTTCATTTTTAAGGGAGTTGGCACATTATACTGGGTTTTTATCAACTACAACAAAAAAAGAAGTGTCATCCGCAAATAACCGTACATCATTCAGTAAGTCATCTGTGATATTATTTATATAAAGCAAAGATAGAAACAGACCTAAAACAGAGCCTTGCGGAAGACCAGCATCTATAGTACAGAAGCTTCTAGAACTACTTTTTGCTGCCTGTCAGCTACGTATCCGGTTACATAAAGAATCATGAATACCGTACTTAGATAATTTAAAAAGCAACCCAGCATGCCATACTTTGTCAAATGCTTTAGCAATATCGCAAAATATAAATCGTACATCTTTCCCAGCTTCGAGGTTGCTTATTATATTATTGTATATTTCTATGAGCTGATTTACAGTAGAGTGTCTAGGTTGAAACAAGTGTTTAAATACGACTTTTCCCTTCAATTTGCAAAAAATACTAGTAATGGATATTGGCCTATAATTGCCCGGCATGTCAGGTTTCCCCTTGCCCTTAAAAAACGAAGTTCCATTCGCCTGTTTCCAGTGGTGTGGTACTTTTCTTGTTGACAATGACCGATTAAAAAGTCTCGTCAATAGAGCGGCGACGTTATTTATATCTAATTTTAACACCTTTGGGATAATCATCTGGGCCTGGAGGTTTCGATAATTTCAAGATTTTTAATTAAGAAATTACTTCCGTTTCATTGATAATAATGTCATTTATTTTATTGTCAGTGCGATTATGAAAAGTAGGTCATTCCGGTTCATGTTCAACATAAGATGTTTAAAAAAAGAAAGAATTCAATGCGTTATCTTTGTCTACTTGATGTATTAAAACACGAAGTTATTTTTTATTGGAAAGTTTGGTTGAGTTACTTTGCTCAGAGATCGATTTTGCTTTACGCCACCATTTACCTGGTGGGATAGATTTGTCAGTTGACTGGGATGTAAATATAGACATAAATATCGAACAGAAAAAGCAGCATTCAAGGACGACAGTCAACCACAAACACACACAGAAACAAAGAACAAATTTAAAGATGAATAAAAGGCCAAATAAGACATCACAAACACAAAAGGCCGATGGAGGTTCTAGGGTGCACGAAACCTCACACTTACCCTACCGTCAACCCAATAAAACGGGACAGTGTAAATAAAGAAATCCCCGCCATGAACTATTCTCTAACCAACAAGGCAGCATTAAGTTTTGTCTTGTATGATTCCTTAGATTCGCGGATTAAAACAATTACCTCATTTTTAAGTTGCCTAAACATTGACCAATGTAATGGATTGTTCGAAGACTTAGCTTTCTTGTGCATTCTGTTTCGCTGTCGCAATTTAAAACGTATATTATTGTTCATAAACGGTGTATCATTGGGACGTATAACAACAATCTTTGTAGGTAAATGACGTGTTACACAGTCATTAAATGTATTGCAAAAAATAGAGTATACTGCATTTATATCACGTCATTTTCCCAGTTAGTATTCTGTATATCCCTATTAAGACCATCTATGTCAGTGGCATCATAATTTCTAATAACCCGTTAATAGGCTAATCTTCTATAAATGTCTGAAAGCGAATTTCAACGGACACAGAAGAATGTGTGCTGCACATTGGTGTATGTACATTCACGTGTTTAGCGATGCATTATTCGTAATAAATAGATCAATGCACGTTCCGGCGTCATAGTGAAATTGGTTGGCCCGTTATTAATACTTGTCATATTTAATCTTTGTAACAATAGTTTAAATATGTTAGACTTTAGAATTTACTTATTATGTGTGTTACTAACGCATTAAAGAACTATTTGCAAATGATTTAAACTTTAAATCGGAACTGTAGGCCATATTGTTTTAGTGACCCTCTATGAAATCTACTGTCTCACTATAGAAGAATAGGGCGTCATCACGTGACCGCACTCAACCAATGAGATGCCTAGAATTGTGTGCGAGGTGCAATACATGTACTTATGTGACACCACACACAAAAAATGGTTAACAGCAGGAGTACACGTTTCTCTTCATTATCTCGAACGTTTGGGAAGTTATTGTCTCGAAAAAAATGCAGATTCAGGTATGAAACCACAGTTACTTTCCCCCATTGACATCAATGTTAAAATGTCAAATATTAACCATTAGCTGCAACTTCAAAGCAAGAAAAATAACGCTTTACTTGAAAAAACAGATGGGATCCTAAGTAGTGCATTCTTTTCTTTCCTGAACAGGTCAAGTGTACAGCTGTTTTCATTGATAGTTGCTCACAATGTGTATGAATCAATTTGAAAGTGTTGAAAACAATTCATCAATAATCCATTAACACTTGAATTCACTTTGTTTTATATATACAACAACAAAATCGAATAGAACTGAGCTGATTTACCATATTTATTATGGCAATTTTTAACATAAAAGTAGTTAGGGATTACTTTGCATAATAGGAACCACATTCGACTATAACTTGGATGTTTATATGCAATTGGTTGTGGTAAACCTTCTACTTAAACATGAGTTACTTAAATTTATGTGTGAAAAACTGTCGAATATTGTACCCATGTTATTCAGTATTTGGAACATTCATGAGGTATATGGAATAGTAACAACGCCTTTAACCATTATATTGAATTTGCGATCATGAACGTGTCGTGCAGCATACCACATCGATACATAAGGTTTCGTTCCATAATCTCAAGTTTTCATCGACCGGAAACGACAATGGCATAACTTCGACCCGTGAGCTTTGGCCCGTTTTATTAACCATCTTACGATAAGTCTCACATTTTAAAACTGTTCATATGTTTGCACCAAAGCATTTAATGTAGACAAATATATGTGCATTATGTGCAGAAATATCACAGGTATAAGAAAATGAAACGAAATCGTGTTCATTTGTGAATTCTAAATCAAAGTAAAGAATTTTAGAAATTAACTTACGTCCACCGCCATATGCATGCCATCTTCGGGATGGTTAAAATGTTGTACTATTGATTTTATGAATATTGAGTTCTGCTCAACCCGGGGGCTAGAGGGCGTGAGCGGTAGCTAACATGTTTCACTACCGCTCATGAACAGTCTCAATCAAACCGAGACTGCAATATTTCGTATGTGTCGTGCTCGGCCGTTTCTAAAGGTCCATTATCATACTCTTTTTCATAGCACAGTGGCGTTGCTTGTACAGTGTGGCGGCAGTAAAACGTCTCCCCGCGCTTGCAATCAGTACTGTTATTCATTCGATCTTTGGAGATCGCTGAGCCCGATACTTATATTTAGTTATCGGTGGTACATTTTCAATTTCTTTTGTTTTCTTACTTAATTCTTGATTCGGTGGTTCCACTACTCCTGCCGATAAAAGGCTCTGGGTATTGTTTAACCACTCATAGGATCTTTTGTCTGCTTTTTATACGCAGGCTTCATAACCGCTGCCCCCAACTAAATTCCATTATGTTTATTTCGCTCTTCGGGGCATTTCATTTTATTAGATACTGGGACCATACGCCGTACGACATGGGGAAGGTCCACCGCCATATGCATGCCATCTTCGGGATGGTTAAAATTGTGTACTATTGATTTTATGAATATTGAGTTCTACTCAAACCGGGGCTAGAGGGCGTGAGCGGTAGCTAGCATATTTCGCTACCGCTCATGAACAGTCTCAATCAAACAGAGACTGCAATATTTCGTATGTGTCGTGCTCGGCCGTTTTCCATAGGTCCATTATCATACTCTTTTTTACGATCAAAATTGTCGTAAAGTGTTTCATAAAACCTGGCCCAGATCTTCAACATACAACCCACATAGAAAAACTATCCGTCGATGGTACATGCACGTATAGCGTTTCACGTCATTATCTGAGGTTAACAGTTTACATTATCAAGGGTAATAACTCTGTAATATATGCGTCATTTTCGCTCATTGACGATTTCTTTCAAAAAATCTTTTTTAAGATGTTGTGCATAGCTAGAAGTGTCTATCCTAAGCAAATATCAGCTTTAAAAGTAATAGGTCACCAGCTTGGTTTCTGAGATGTCTTAAGATAAATAATTATATGATCCATATTCCTTTTTTGACAAATTTCCTATAATTTCAGTACAATTCAATTTAGACAAAAAAATACACGCAAGAAATTTAGTAAAAAAATCAACACGAATTACAGTAAATGTATTCAAGCTCAATATATAGGATCCTATTCTATGTATATATGAAGAAAAATGAATGATAGATGCGGAAATAAAGGAGCAAAGTACCTATATTTGCCTCGCAGATTCTCGGGAAAAATGGCAGACTTTGGTAGGAAAAAGAGACATTTCGAGGAAAAAAGTATTTCCTATGAACAATCTTTTTCAAAACGTCTGCATTGTTAGCAAATATCGCGTACTTCAAGATAATGAAATAAAAACATATTTCACACTTGTTTTTGAGGAAAAGGCAGATATATCCTAACATTTATAAAAATGTATTTGTTTTCAATGGAACAAAAGAGACACATACATATTTTCTCCCTTCTGTTAAGTTCTACGGATATATGTAAAAATAGTACACAGCCATCAGTTCAGTAGTATTTAATGTTTTTATTTATTTCTTACCTTTCATGCAGACATGTATGCGCTAATTATGAAAAAAGCATTAGCGGCTAAACCAATAAATATTTCCGTGGTCTTTTGTGTTTCAACAAATAACTTCATTATCTAAACAGTTAATTAGGTTCATAATAATGAAATCAAGAAGATTGAAAACGTATTTGATTATGCAATAGTCGCTCTTAGACAACTATGCGCATACACAACTAAACACTGCTTACAAAAAGAAGTATTCAGAAGCTGTAAAGCGTTCATCGATCGATGACAATACCTTAACATTGTAATTTGTTCATATTGTTGATCAAGTTCAAGCTTTTATTTAAACAAACCTAGAATGAAACTTGGCAAATATTTAAAACTTGGAAACAAATTTAAAACCGTTCATGAAAGCTGAGATAAACAAATGGCAATAAAGCAATACCGTATAAGTATGTTGATGTTGTAGAAATAAACCTTCATATCAACGTAGACGAAAATCGTACACAAATTGTCGCGATGACAAAAACGAGCTAACAAGCAGTCAATACAACATACTGTCACAAATAACAAGTAAATATAGATATAAAAATCGAACAGTAAAAGCAGCATTCAAGGACGACAGTCAACCACAAACACACACAGAAACAAAGAACACATTTAAAGATGAATTAAAGGCCAAATAAAACATCGCAAACACAAAAAGGGTTGACAATAGGGGTACAGCTTGGAACGGTAAGTGGCAAAAAAGGCAGCTGTGGGTTAAACCAGGTTCTATGGTGCACCAAAATTCACACTTACCCTACTTCAACCCAATAAAACGGGACTGTGTAAATAAAGAAATCCTCGACTTGAACTATTCTCTAACCAAAAACGCAACATTAATAGGCAATATAAGTAAAACACGAAGATGCTCGTTTTATAATTAAATAAAATAAATAGCCTGAAAGCTACAAAGAATGTACCCAATATTTTGGCAGAAGCCAGAGCAACAAGAGAATAAAATAAATCAAAGTCCTTTTGCATACATGTACAATTAAAGACATCATACTACAGTGTATATATTTAAATAGTTATCAAGAAAAGAACAAAGAAAGCCATTTAAACTGTAATCTATTATATGAATGTTAATTTCGAACAAATCTACTGACGGTTAATGAAAACGCACCATTGATACCTAATTTGTCTCACATGTATATTGGGAGGCTTTAATGATAAGCAGTTACGCTGCTATTTACATTGTCATTTAACATTGTTTACTATGAATAATCATAAAAAAGAAAGCAGTAATCTGTCTACGAATGAATTGCATTTGGGTTTACTGAATATATAATTTATGATAATGATGCTACTAAAAGCTTTAAAGTAAAAGCTAAACAGATTACCTACTTCAGTGGATGAAAACTTGCAGACACCATATGAACTTGTCCTTAATGACAATCTTTATCAACAAGGAAATATTTCAAAAGATACTAATATTGAAATTGTTTCTATATTTTCTATTCAACGTAAATAGCGTAAAACTAGTTCAGTTGCTGATTTGATTTTCATATTTTTAAACAGTCTGGAAAGCACTCTATGCTTCCACGACTTACCTATTTGTCCATTTCTTCACTTAAGTTGATCGACGAGGAAGCAGACAACATTTTCATTCCTACAGATTCCTTGTATAACATTGCTTTTATAATTCAAAGCTACTCACAGCATGTTCTCCGACCCCATATTGACAAGGAGTCTGATCCCGTCAGGCATTTCATGTCAATAAAGGTATTGATTTCATTGACATGCCTAGTATTTTTCGAGATAATGATGTATTTGATTATATCCCGAAAATTTCCAACAAAATAGTTTCCTACCTTGATAGAGTAAATACAGTCCCCATGGATAAGTATAATTTGTGGACTTGTACTGATGTTTGCAGAGCCTTATTTTTTCTTCTGGATAACATCTTTATAAGATACGGTTAAACTAGTTACCGCCAGGTTGTTGGTATTCCTATGAGTACTAACAGTGCACCACTTGTTGCAGATTTGTTTTTTTTACTGTTATGAAAGAGATTTTATGTTGAGTTTGTCACCTGCTAGCCAGGGTGAAATTATTGATGCCTTTAATAATACTTCTCGGTATCTTGATGACAAACTCAATATTGATAATCCGTTCTTTGCTCATATGGTTACTAACATTTATCCACAAGAGCTCACGTTGAATAAAGCCAACAGTTCGGATACAGTACCAGCATTTCTCGATCTTCATCTCTCGATTTCAAATGATTGTATTCATACTAAAATCTATGATAAGAGAGATGATTTCAATTTTAACATCGTTAACTATCCACACCTGGATGGAGATGTACCTCGTGCTACCTCATACGGGGTGTATATCTCCCAGCTCATTCGATTTGCTAGAGCGTGTAATGATGTTATAGACTTCAATGATCGAAATCAAGTTATTACAAGTAAACTTCTTCAGCAGGGTTTTCGTTATCACAAACTACGTAGATCTTTCTCTAAATCCTACCGCCGTAACGGGGGCCTGCTGGAAAAGTACAACACCAACCTTAAGACACTTCTGCGACTAGGCATATCACAACCCTCATTATATGGAGATGTGGTCTATAAACTTCGAAAGTTAAAGGGGTCTGACGGGTTTCCTGACCGCTTTACAAATTTAATCAGGAAGTTCGTCAGGAAAGGACATAACCCTTTGGTTTTACAGCGCACTGCATGTTTAGTGATTGACCCCTCTACAGTCAGTCATTCCGCTTCACTTTTCACTTGTGCGATGACTGGACTACCTCTTGGGACTCTATGATTGTACCTACTGGAACCCCAACAAAGGGAGGTGGGTGCATGAGCTTTCGTCCCTCGGTTTTTTTGGTCGTACCCTAGATTGGTTTTCTCTTTAGCTGCAACTCCTATGGTTGTTCAGTACGATTATGGATACATCCTGAGATGTTTATTATTTTTTTGTATGTGTTTCTTTAGTTAGTTTCTCTGGATGTGGACTTTATTGTTAGAGAATTCCTTTTGATGGGATGTAGTTTTGTTTACACTGTCTTGTCTGTTTGGGCATTGAAGACAGGATAATAGCGAGGATTGTGCGCATATAAAATCGATTCAAGCTAACCAGTAGGCCTTATTGCCTACTGACCGTTCCAAGTCGGTAACCCTATCTTCACCACCCTTTCTGTTGTTTTTTGTCTCTTTCATTGTATTTTCAAGTCCTTGTTTGCAGTACAGCGTGGACCTACGATGCCATTGCGCTCGGACGCTGTGGTTTCTATAGGACCCTATATCTCATTTTTTAAGGAATGTGAATGTAACACATCAACATTTTGCTATGCTCCAGCAGGTTTGTTGGAATGTGTAGACTTTGTTTCTATGCGTCAAAAGTTCTACAATGTTAATACTATGAATGAGTTATATGATACTATAGATTTTAGTATTGTTTTAGATTTCCTGAAAGAAATCCGACTATATAAATCATTATAAGATGTTCCTATATATATTTACTTGTTTATATACACGTTGACGGGCATTTGTTGGTTTACATATATAGTTTATATTACTACCACAGCATCCCTTTTTTGTAAATAGTTCTATCTTTATATATTTACATTAATTTTTAATGACTACTTCATTTCGTCATCTTTCATCACTTGTTGCGCACAATATCACCTATTGATCTGTCGACGTGCCGTAAAACACCATCATTCATTTATCACTGGTAATGTTGATATTGTTGATAAACGTATTCTGAGGTCCTGAGTATAGATTACCTTCAGCTATCGAGTTTAATGCCTGTCGTGCTCAGATCGCCCAATCGATTGAGGACTTTAGTATAAAATTATGTCTTAGAGAAAATCCGGACCCAAACTCTACGTGGAAAAGGTCATTTTTTTAAAATTACACGTATAAACTGTTATAATGCTAACACCTCTTTATTTCCTCCGAGACCGAGGTTTTTCTTTCGTAATTTTGTAATGGGGAATTCAAGGCTGGGGTAGACGAAACGCAGAACAAACTCCAACTATGTACTGGATTCCTAAATTACATACACCCGTACAAGGCCCGCTTTATTTCGAATTCTAGTGCCTGCACCGCCACACACATCTCCAAACGTTTAATTTCTTGTCTTACTGTCATCAAAGATCACGTTAAACAATAATGTACTAAAACTTATGAAAACTTTGGGATTAATTTGTTTTGGTCTATTAAAAATTCAGACGTTCTTGATAAAATTTGCAATAAACGTCAAGTTTCATCTATAAGCACTTATGACTTCTCTACGCTATATACAACCTTATCAAATCACATTATCAAAGACAAGCTAATTGCCCTTATTCAAAAAACATTCGCTAAAGACAATACTACATGTTTGGCCTGTAGTAATATTAAAGCGTTTTTTACTAACGGCAGTTTAGACAATTACACTATGTGGACTAGCCAAGAAGTTTGTGAAGCACCTGTCTTCCTATTAGATAATATTTTCGTCAGGTATGGAATGACTATTTAAAGACAAATTGTTGATATCCCTATAGGTACGAACTGTACACCCCTTGTCGCTGATTTGTTTTTATATTGCTATGAAAGAGATTTAATGTTGAGTCTTTTACCAGATACCCAGGCAGAAGCATTTAATTACACCTCTCTGTATCTGGATGACATATTGAACATTGAAAACCCTTTATTTTCTACTATGGTTAATAATTTATACTCTATCCTAAAGAACTTCAACTTAACAAAGTGAATATTTCTGATACTAACGCTTCTTTTCTTGATTTACATCTCCCCATTTCACCTAGAGCTTGTACTCGAGTTGAAGACTTTAATATTCGTAATTTTTGTATAACTAAAAATCTACTCCATCAGGTCTACAATTACTGTTTGATGTTTGTCTATGATCTTTCCTGTCGTGCCCTTAATGGTTTATTCTCTTGTTGCTCTGGCTTCTGCCAAGTCATTGAGTACCTTCATTGTGGCTTTCTAGGCTATTTTTTTTTTGTAATATATTTACACGAGCATATTTTTGTTTTACTTATATTGCCTATTGATGCTGCCTTGTTGGTTAGAGATTAGATCATGGCGGGGATTTCTTTATTTACACTGTCCTGTTTTAATGGGTAGACAGTAGGGTAAGTGTGAAGTTTGGTGCACCCTAGAACCGGTTTAAACCCCCAGTGGCCTACTTTGCCACTGACCGTTCCAAGGCGGTAGCCCTATTGTCAACCCTTTTGTGTTTGTGATTTCGTTTGTATTTATTATTGCTTTTGCCTTCTTGTTTGTCTGGTTGCGTGTTTGTTTCTGTGTTTTGTCCAGAAAAAACACAGACTGTCCTCCTTGAATGCTACTTTCTCTGTCCAATATTTTTATATTTATTTTTCGTAAAACCTTTAAAAATATTATTATCGTAACCCTGATATTTATTTCCAACTTTAAAAGTAATTTAAGAAATCTTCTGCGACAAGGACTATCACAACCTGACTTCTATGGTGACGTGATTTGCGAACTTCGTAAGATCCTTGGTCATGATGACTTTCATACTAACTGCAATATTTCATATGTGTCGTGCTCGGCCGTTTCCAAAGGTCCATTATCATAGTCTTTTGTTAAACTTGTTAAAAGGTTTATTAAAAAAAGGTTATGAACCTATCATTTTGCAACGCTCTGCATGCTTGGTGGTGGACCCATTTGCATTTCGCCACTATGCTTTCCCCTTTAAGTGTACGATGACGTCTACCTAAAGCTTAAAAGGAGGTGACGTTTGATGTTTGTCTGCTATCTTGTCTTGTCGTACCCTCCATGTTTGTTCTCCTGTGCTCTGGCCTTTGCCAAGTCATTGAGTACCTTCTTTGTGGCTTTCTTGTCTATTGTTTTTTGTATTTATATATATACGAGCATCTTTTTGTTTTAATGCTGCCTTGTTGGTTAGAAAAAAGTTCATGGCGGGAATTTCTTTATTTACACTATACTGATGACAGAAGGGTAATTGTGAGGGTTTGGTTCACCCTAGAACCGGGTTTAAACCCCCTTTTTTGCCACTGACCGTTCCAAGGCGGTAGCCCTAATGTCAACCCCTTTGTGTTTGTGATGTATTATTTGGCCTTTTATTCCTCTTTAAAGTTGGTCTTTGTTTCTGTGTTCTTTTTTGGTTGACTGTCGTCCTTGAATGCTACTTTTCCTGATCGATTTTTATATCTATATTTACTGGTCTGTTTAGTGTATTGGCTTCTGACAGTATAATGCCATGGATGTTTTTGAGAAAACTCGGAAATGCAAGCGCATTTCATAAGACCAATGTGGAATGCACTAAATACAGATATGCACGTAATAAAGAAAGTAAGATTTCGTCGAGTTATATTGATTATATCATATTTTGTCCAAAATGCCTCAAATTCTAACTTTTGAAAATATTTGTTTTGTGGTGCGTTTTCATTGACCGTGAGTATATATACCTTTTTGAGAAAACAGTTGTGTCGTTACTCTGAGGCTGTAGCACGCCAATTACGAATACTTGATAATTCTGACTTATCGACACGACATTTGCGAATTCGTAATTGGAGGGGCCATTTACGAATTAATTTCAGAAATAACGTTTTTTCAAAGTATATGTGATTAAAATTATAAAAAGAACAGTATTTAAACAAAATACAATGTATAGTAACATTTATACTGGAAAAACACAATAAAACTGAGGAAATGTGTAAATTTCGTCTCTGCGTTTTTCGGGCGTTTTTGCACGATTTCTGTGTTGTTTTACTGCAAGAGGTCGGTGACGTTCGTCACAATTTCTTATGATTATTTACCTTACCATTTTTAAATAAAATAGTAATTAATCCAGTTTTGTGTTTGAACGGGGACAGTAGATAGACTATATAGTAATAAAGTCCTGGTTTGAATTATGTGCATGCTTTATTACAAAAGTGACCATACATTTTTTCGCCTATTAAAATATCAACAGGGACATCTCATGTTCTCCGTGATATTACCGAGTTGCAAGAGGGTTCGTCTACATTCAAGTTCGTCTACTTTATGTTACGAAAAAGGATGAATGAATTATGTTTAGATCAGATACGTAATACCATACATGACCTCTTGTCAAATTAAATTGATTCTTATGACACGGCCTATTGGTAAATTAAATTGATTGATTCTGTTTGTAGTTTTTCTTGCGTAACAGATTTAGGATTTAAAAATAAAATGACAGAAAGGTCAGTTGCATGCTCGTCTCCATCTATGTATTTGTGTTTAACAAAAGTATTGGAACAGGTCAAAGCACTAGTACGCACAATAAGATCCATATGGTTAATGCCGTTCAGTCATTGTACATAATGACGGTGTCTACTTGTAACAGTAACAGTGAGCTTAATGCTTATATTTACAGTGCTATCACTGGAATACCACGCCCGTATCAGATATCAAGCACCACTCCCCTTTACATTATTAAGGCACATATAAAATACAAAAGTTATAAAAAGATAATGTTACACAAGAGCTGGGATGATAATTGAGTCAGTATTTTATCGATTTCATTGAATCAAATATTTAACATTATAGGTTATTCAGAGCTGCATCAGAGAGGGAAAATGGTCACCAATAATATAAATCAGATGCATCATTGTTATTGATCACTGATAAATTAAACCGTTGCACCGGTCTGAAAAAACACCGGTGTATCGACAATATACCGGTGTAGTGATATTATGTGTTTGGTGCAGCAATATATCTTTTAATACGATCATGTGCCCTGTAAAAAAGTAGCTCTGTAATGGTATTGTTTTACCGGTGCACTGTTTTTACAGTAGTCAAATTTATTACTCCAAGACATAAGTGTATGGCAGCATAACATTTTTAATTTTGATAATGTAAAAATATAAAAAAGCAAATTGTGAGTCCCTTACTTATGGAAAGCCAAATTAATAAAAACTCAATAATTGCACCTCCCTTTAAATATTTGAACCGGTTCAAATCATTTATACTGTTGTACAATTAATTTGTACTACGGTTGAAATAATTTGTATCGCGGTTTAAATCACCTGTACCACGGTTCAAATCGTCCAAATTTACAAATTATGGGACAGATTTTTTGAACCGCAGTACAGCTCAGCGATCTACCTTATAAAATGCATTTCATCATGCGTCTCTGTGGTCGAATGGTTAACAACATTGCGTTGTATACCTTCGTCTCTCATCGCTGCGGGTTCGAAGCCCACTGGGAGCTCGACTTGTGAGGAAGTGTCGATTCTTACGGATGGCGGGAGCTGTTCAGTACTGGTTCTACCCAGGAAAAGTGTGGTCTGCCTCCACGACAAAAGTCGACCGTCATATATAACCTTACGTGTTGAAAAGGACGTAAAACAACCTACAAGCATTATCATTTGGTTGGCTGGTCTCAATCAAATTTGTGTTTTTCTTTTTGTTACTGTCAAATATATAAAATGGGTGCCACAGTGATGATCATTATGCATAGATTTATATTCGGAAAGGTTTAAAAGTAAATCTACAGCTTTTAAGGATATTAATGAAACTTTAACACAATATTCTTTGGAAGGGTCAACTCGGTTTTGTGCTTTTTCATTGGCGCCATTTATTCATGATAGCCGCCATGACCAAAAATGGTCAATTTAAAATAAATTTCAAAAGCCATCTCCAAACTCACTTTAACATGGAGAGAGCACCAAGTATTTGATTTTGTATTATTTCTTCACATATTTTGATTTGAATCGCATTTCGTACCTTTTATACATTTTGACAGGATAATAGCGAGGATTGTGCGCATATAAAATCGATTCAAGCTAACCAGTAGGCCTTATTGCCTACTGACCGTTCCAAGTCGGTAACCCTGTCTTCACCACCCTTTCTGTTGTTTTTTGTCTCTTTCATTGTATTTTCAAGTCCTTGTTTGCAGTACAGTGTGGACCTACTATGTCATTGCGCTCGGACGCTGTGGTTTCTATAGGACCCTTTATCTCATTTTTGTACCGCAGTCTAATTCATTTATGGATATGTTCCATAATTCCACATTTGTACCTCAGTTCCAATTATTTGTACCGCTGTTCAAATGATTTGCATCGCAGCCTAATTCATTTATGGATATGTTCCATAATTTCACATTTGTACCTTTGAGTTCCAATTATTTGTAAAGCTGTTCAAATGATTTATACCGCAGTCTAATTCATTTATAGATATGTTCCATAATACCACATTTGTACCTCAGTTCCAATTATTTGTACTGCTGTTCAAATGATTTGTACCGCTGTTTAAAGCATTTGTATCGTAGTTTAAATTATTATAACCATGGTCTAATAATTTGAACCACGTACTGTATAAATGAATTAAACTGCAGTCTAAAAAAAAGAGTATGATAATGGACCTTTGGAAACGGCCGAGCACGACACATACGAAATATTGCAGTCTCGGTTTGATTGAAACTGTTCATGAGTGGTAGTGAAATATGCTAGCTACCGCTCACGCCCTCTAGCCCCGGGTTGAGCAGAACTCAATATTCATAAAATCAACAGCACAAAATAAGTTTTCCAACTGCAGTACAACTGATTTGATCTGCGGTACAAATGATTTGAATAGAGGTTCAAATATCTGAGCTTCTGTTAATTTTGCGGCTTGTTAAATTGGTGTTCCATCTCAAAATGGTGAACTTTGTGTACAATATTATTTGGCCGGAGTTCAGTGAAACTTTGCAGGGATGATCAGTATCAAACCTAGTTGTACATATTATCACCGTGTTCCGGTTGAATGATTTTGGCGGAGTTATGGCCCTTTTAAAGGTTTTAATACACAAACAGTGTCCAGACTAGTTCTCCTGAACCCCTGGCCTGACTTAAACGGGATGTTTAGGGATGATCAGTTCCAGGTCTAGTTGTGCATATCTACGTCGTGTTCCGGTTGAATGATTTTTGATATAGTTATGGCCCTATAAATGTATTAATACACAAACTTTGTCTGGACTAGTTCTCCCGAACCCCTCCCTGGATTTCAACGAAACTTTGCAGGGATGATCAGCACCAAGAGTATTAGTACATGTAATCCTCGCGTTCCAGTTTACAGCTTTTTAGCGTATTTTTGGTTATGGCCCTTTAAATTTGTTTTGATACACAAACGTTCTCCGGGCTAGTTCTCCTGGACCTATGGCCGGATTTCAACGAAACTTGACAAGGATGATCAGTATCAAGACCAGTTGTACCTTTTGTCGCCATATTCCGGTTAAATGATTTTTGGCCCTTTAAAGGTTTTAATGAACAAGCTTTGTCTAGATTAGTCTCTTCTGAACATCTTGCCGGATTTCAACGAATCTTGGCGGGGGTGATCAGTACCAAGCCTAGTTGCACCTGTCATTGCCGTGTTCTGCTTGAATGATTGTTGGCCCTTTTAAGGGTTTAATACACAAACGTTGTCCCAACTAATTCTCCTGATCCCCTGGCCAGATTTTAAGGAATCTTGGCAGGGGTGATCAGTACCAAGCCTAGTGGCGCATTTCATTGCCGTGTTCCAGTTTAATGAATGTTGGCAGAATTATTACCACTTAAAGGTTTTAATACACTAACATTGTACAGACTAGTTCTCCTGGATCTCTGGCCGGATTTCAACGAAACTTGGCAGGGTTGATCCGTACCAAGCCCTGTTGCGTATATCATCCCCGTGTTCCGGTTGAGTACTTGTTGGCGGAGTTATGGCCCATTATATATAAACTTTATATTTAGCCAGTAGGGCGTCCTAAGCCTCTCTTGTCTTCTTTCTATAAAACTTGCATATTTGAAAATCATAAAAGTAATTAATTTGCTTTTGAATATTACTATTTGTAGTATGGTCGGTGAAAGTGTCTTTGATGAAGATGTATGGTGTTTTACTTTAACGTCGGACGAATAGAAATTTAAAAAATACATCGACGTGTTACGCCAATCTCTGTGTTTAAATAAACCAGCTCTCTGCGACCAGACTCTATATATTACATACTGTGTTATATTGCATTAATAGAGTAAGATAGATATACCAGTCCTATGGTAAATTAAAGAATAAAACATGGCAATGCCATATTAAATTACTTTTATTTAGAATATCCAGACAGGTTTAATGTTAACTGTGTTAAAAGTGTCCAACGCTTGCAAACTTTCATCGGAAATGGGACACAACGATGATCAGAATGTATCGATTTAACAATACAAGATGGGAGTAAAAAAAGCAAACAAGCTTACGCGTAGTCTCGACTGTGTACATTATTTAATTATATATGCTAATTATGGATAGTGGAAAACAAAATAATAATTGATGTTCTTTCGTTGCAATCCTCTTATGTATTGTGTTCATTGATGTTAATATTCGAATACACTTGAACACAAATACTACACAATATGTTAACGAAGAAAATGTCAATTTCAATAGACATGATAAAAGGCAAGTTTAAGCAACATTAGACATTGAATTCACTAACCATTCTTGAGACTAGTCTTAGGACTTAAGCCCACGTATGCATATTTCAATAACAAATGTATATATGCGTTTGAAGCATAAACGTTCATAACATGCTGCTATGTATACATATGATAAATAAAAAGCAACTAAATACGACTGTTTATCATTGAAGGTCATAGGAATATTTTTGAACGAAATTTGTAGCTCTAGTCTACGAACAGGAATATTCAGAGAATTATGGTCCATTATGTTTCCATGTTTCATCAAGAGTGGATAAATATTGTTAAAGTTATTGAGCGGAAACCGCAAAATCTTAATTTTTTAAAAATCAAAGGGCCATCACTCTAGTTTGATCGGTGCGGTCTGGACGGTTTTCGAACTTGGCTGAGATAATAAACCCATACACAATGACCTAAAGTTTCAATAAAATTAAAATATAAATTGGAAAGTTATTGAGCGGAAACCGCAAAAGTCTTCAATTTTCAAAGATCCAAGTGCCGTAACTCCGGCATGATAATTGGGATCTGGCTGTTTTTCAAACTTGACCGAGATATTATGCCAAATAACATTTACTGCATCTACTGTTTTATTTGAGTAATTATGTACAGTTCCTGCTATTCGTACTTAAATAACCAAAATTAAAAAAATAAATAAAAAAAGTGATATGTCTATCTGTCTAATAACTGCGTTTTGTGTATTCAAGAAATGTTAGCCCGTTTGGTTGTTTGTACATCTGATAGGTTTTGCTTCTTATTTGCTTAAGAGAAAAGAAGTCTTTGAAGATTAATAAATAACATGCCATAGGTGTATCGATTTCGAGTTTGCCGTTCTTTTATCATCTATCAAAAACGAACTCTATTTGTCCAGCCAAGATAATGGAATTCGTAGTTGCTGGTTCATCTAGTTTGAGGAAACATCTGCGGATGTATTGTTGCTATATATTATCCATTACGTGGTCCCGCCTAATTCCATTAAACGATGGGAAAGCTTATATTAGCCGGATTGTATAACGCTTCTTGGAGAAGGGGTTGGATGGGGTATGACAGTTAATACTCGGACCAGGAAATGCGAAGTAAATAATTCATTTTAAAGGGACACGCTACAGTCTTGAAGTAATTTTCGATTTGTATGACCACCTCGATTTGTTAGTCAAGTTTATTTTCTCAAAACCTTGTCCGGTAAGGATACTGAAGTATTGCATTTAAATAAGCCGGGAGGGGCCCATGCCGGGAATAGAATCAGGCATCATATTTTCACACATTATTAAAGGGATTGTTTTTATGTTTAGTGGTATTATTTGCCATCATATGTTCCCTTCGGTCCAATATGATGCTTTCTTTCACAGTTAAGGCCTGTTTCGACGTAAAGGTATATAAATTTACCTAATTTGATGACACTTTGTTTATATTAACAGAAAATATGTATTTACTAAACCATACTTTATTTGTTATAACCTAAATGTTGATTTTATTGTCATTTAACGGCTTCTCAACACACCATAGTAAGTTATTCAGAGCAAAGTCGGAGAGAGGATGCGTAGGTATCTTGGAATCTATGATCTTCGGATTCAGGGTCCATAATCTACTCAACCAGATCGGCTCTTAATGTAGTCATTTCTTTCAGATAAATTGTCAAAAACAGACAATCAGAAATTCCTTCGAACTAAGTATGCACATTATTTATAGTATACCGTATTTTAAACCATATTTGTCGCATTTTTTTATTAATGATATTACTCTATGAGAAGGATAATAAACGGTCATCCATATACAGAAATTTATAAACAGTGTCACTGTCATGCTCTCCTTCTAGTCTAGTTTGTTTAACATTACTTATTCTGACACTCATTTATTTGATAAATGGCAGCTAGGTGATAAATTACTATATAAATATACAGAAACAAAAAAAACAAAACGCAACTCTTGAATTTCCACTATATAGTGTATGGACAATATGCTAATATTAATCGAATGATACATGGCTACGCCAGACCTTTGCTTTCGGAAAAAAACACTAAAACAACACATAATACAGCCATACGCATTTGCAATTTCAAGATGTTAACTGGGAAGGGTTTAAAATAATGTTGGTAGAACTTGTTACCCGACCCATTTGTCATAATAATATTTCTATTGTATATATGTGGATAACATTCTGTATGTAACACATTATTGGCAATAAAATATGTTTAAATCATAATACAGCAAATAGTATTCCTTCAATTTTTCATTATTGACAGAGTACGCGTTTGGCTCAAGTGTATGAGCAAACCTAGAATGCACAATTTCGCAAACTCTTTACTTTAAATACAGTACTGAAAGAGCTCAAATTTTTTTCAAAGAGGAACTTCAATTTTTTTGAATTTCTTGTTACGTGTACAAAGTGTACTGTGACAATACTGTTAACAATAGTATTTTCTTCTGTTGAAATTAACTTGCTTCTTGTTCAAAACTAGTTAAACATATATATGGATCTAACACAGAGCTTTTTGTATTTTTCCATATATTTCAATACATATTTTCAGAATGATAAAGAAAATATTGCATCCCAACTTCGCCTCGGTCGCCATTATTTTCCTTAGGTTGACAATAGCCACTGTCATCCTCACTGGGATGCAATATTGATTTAAGGTCGCATTATGGCGTCGCCTACGTGTGTATAACTAGTATACTGTTGTATAATACAGATACAATTATACAATAGAATGATCACTAATAGAGTAACATGTTCTGACAGCTCGCATTATCGTTTATGGATATGCCAAATCTACAGGATCATACCCGTGGCTAAAGCTTCTTGTGACTTCCTGTTGGTAGTGACTGACGTGACAGAATGGCTTATTTTATTTTATTTAGATTTTCATCTATTATTTATTATAATGACAGATTTCTAAGTCAGAACTAACTTAGACAGACAAAAGCACATTGCAGAATGTAAACATGTTCTCCAATTCTGAGTGACTGCTGCTTTCTGATTGGAAAACCTTTCTGCCACAATTGGGAAAATACAGTCAAATTTTCAATTGTGTAGAGGCTGTTACAGGACTCTATTATATAAGATAAAAAAAAACCTGACTGAGTTATGGCTAAATGTTTTCTTAAAAATGTGACTTATGACTATAAATAAATGTTCAATGCACAAGTATACAAAGAAATACACTGAATATGTATGAATAATTTTAATTTACATACTGTAATAATATGATGAATGACTATCAAATGTATATATGTTTAAGTTCATGCTGTACAAAAACAATATTATTGATGTGCAAAAAACAAAAAGTGTATGTACAACTCAGTAAGTGAGTCAGGTCCCTGCCACGACTTGAACCGGGATCTCTTTTCTCGAAAGAAAAACGTGTTCCCTTACACTACAGAGATCTCCCAGACATCACAAAACGAGTGTACAAAAACAAGGCAAAATTCATAAACATTTAGATTAAAACTCTTTCAAACTAAAACTATCACTGAAGGTTATTAATATCCCTGCAAACGCAAACCCCACGACTATATGGCAACTCAATTATATACTGATGCTTCTCACAGAGTTTGGGGGAAATCCGTATTGGAGTTATGTTGGACAAACAGGTCGATCTTTAAAAGTTCGATTTCGTGAACATAAATATAATGCAGGTAATCCTAAAAAGTTAAATAATTACTTGTACCAACATTTCGTCAGTCAGGGCATACGTTTAGTAACGTTACTGTTCAACCGATTGAATATATAATTGATGATAATGATGCTACTAAAAGCTTTAAATTAAAGCTAGACATATTGCAGAACTTAAGTAGATGAAAATCTGGCAGACACCATATCCACTCGGCCTTAATGACAATATTTATCAAGAAGGAAATATTTCAAAAGATCCTGATATTGACATTTTTTCTATATTTTCTATTCGAAAAAGCGGAACTCTAGGTCTCATGGTCGTAGGCGTAATGGTAACATCCAACGTAAATTGCGTGTAATTATATCAGTCGCTGATTTACATACTATTTTTAAACTGGAAAGCTCTCTATGCTTCCACAACTTAACTATTTATTCATTTCTTCACTAAAGTTGATCGACGAGGAAGCAGACAAAATATTCATTCGAACAGATCCCTTGTATAACTCTGCTTCCATAATGCAATGTACACACAACATGTTCTACGACCCCATATTGACAAGGAGTCTGATTACGTCAGGCATTTTCTAAAAATACTATATCTTAATAAAGCTATTGATTTCATTGACATGCCTAGCATTTTTTGCGATAATCATTTAGTTGATTCTATCCCTAAATATTTCAAAAAATCCGAAATTCCTGTTATTTGTTATAAGTATAAAAACACTATTAGAAATATTATTTTCAACTACAACAAAATAGTTTCTGACCTTGATATAGTAAATAACACTCATAAGGAGTGTGAATGTATCACATCAAAATTTTGCTATGCTCCAGTAGGTCATGCCATCACTGGTAATTTCGATATTGTTGATAAACGTATTCGTGAATCCCTAAATGTATTTAGTTTTTGGCAAAATGTTGGGAAAATATCTAAAACTGCTGATTTCTGGAATAAGACAATATAAAAAATATGTTCAATGCTTATCATTATTTTAAAAAGAAAATCAATGAAAAGAAAAAACAAATCAATAAATAAAAAAAAATATTTATAAACAATTTAAAAAAAAAGAATCAATGAAATAAAAATAATGAAAAACAAATCTTGTAAAGTTTCGTAAAGATCAGATGAAAAATGAAGGCCTTATCGTATTAAGGAGGGAAAATACAGCTGTATTAACGAAATCAAGGGCCATAACTCCGCTGTTACTGGTCCGATCTGGCTGGTTTTCAAATTTTTATATTGATATTAACAATCTGGTAAAGCTTGGTAAAGATCGGATGAAAAATGAAGACACTATCGTCTTAACGAGGCAAAATATAGCATTTTTAACTAAATCAAGGGCCATAACTCCGTTGTTACTTGTTCGAAATGGCTGGTTTTCAAACTTGTCCGAGCTTTCATTGACATTAACAATCTGTTAAAGTTTGGTAAAGTTCGGATGAACAAGAGGCACAAGAGGGCCTGTATCGCTCTACTGCTATATTGCTATTTTTAAGCATTTGGATGTCGTCCATTTAGAAATGTGATGAAAATAGTAACATGGTGTGGGGTGGGTCGGGTGAGATGAGGTGTGGGGGACATTTATTATATTGCAAAGCAGCTTAAATCTAAGCCAAAAATGTTGCAGTGTGCTGAAACTAGTTAACATGATGGGAGTGGGGACATTTAATATATTATAGATAAGCTTACATCTAAGCCAAAAACAAAATAAAACATTTCTGTTTAAATATTCTTTGGGTTAAGCCATAATTAAGAATATATTTCTGTATTGAAGCATTTGGATGGCGGCCATTTTGAAATGTGCTAAAAACAGAATGACCTGAGAACCATTGGGACCCTTTTCGATTTTCAAGTTATACTACCGTCTTCTATCACAGAAAGTTTGGTGCTTTTGTCCACTCTGTCCACATTCGACAATTTTCGTCCCTAGCTAAATTGTTTAGGCCTAACTGCACAACGTCAACAGCACTCTCCCTGCACAAAATGAAACAAAATGGAAAAATGGCCGCATCCAAACGCAAATGGAATGCTGTGACGTTAGGCTTTTCCAGTAATGCATTACTTTAATGAAACGCCTCCCGATTGTTAACGTTTTGAACAGTGAGGTTTAAATCAGGTCTGTGCACACTATAACACCTTTTTCCTTGGAATTTTATTAGAACAAACCGTATTTCATATCGCTTCAAAATCGTAAACCAAAAATGGAATTCACCATTTACTATGTTCATACACGAGGGAGCCGGCAAACTTACGCTTCACTGTGCACTATATACTGTACATGGAATCCTGAATTAGGTCAAACATAATCTCAATAATAGAGCGTTCTAATGATTTCTATACACAATCATAGTTATCTGAATTTACATATTCATGAATAATAACGGTCTATGGAAACAAATCAGGATGTATCGGGAATTGTACAAAAAACGCACAGCAGTTTATGCCAGAGAAAATCAATTTAGGATACGACTAACAAACCTGAGGGACATATCTCCCACTAAGGTGTTTGATAAGATCACTAATGTGTTTTATAAGATGCAACCATAGAATCCTACGTGGTTGTCCGGATTTTGTAAAGTGGTCATACAATTCGTCAGACCCCTTTATGTGCCGAAGTTTATAGATCACATTCTCCATAAAATAAAGGCTTTAACCATTTCTAAGTGGGTGTACTTTTCCATTAGGGTTTCGTTGCGGCGATATAACTTTTAGAAAGATATAACGTTGTTTGTGCTAATGAAACCCTTGCTGAAGAAGTTTACTTGTAATAACATGAGTTGGATCATTGAAGTCATTTACATCGTTACAATCTCTAACAAACCGAATTATCTGGGAGATATAAACCCAGTATGATGTTGCATGAGTTACATCCCCAACTAAATTTGGACAGTTAACGATTTCGAAGTTAAAATCGTCTCTTTTATAATAGCTTTTATTATGTATGTAATCATTTGAAATGGAGAGAAGAATATCGTGCAATGCTAAATATGGGCTTTATTGCCAACTATTGGCTTTATTCAATTTTAGATCTGGTGAATACAATGAGTGATCATATGAGCAATGAACGGATTATCAATATTGAGTACGTCACCTAGATACCTGGATGCATTATTAAACGCATTTATAATGTCTCCTTGTCTAGCAGTTGACAACCTCAACATAAAATCTATTTCATAACACATTACGTGGTTCGAATATTAACTTTTATACCCGATCCAATCCCTTCTCCAAGAAGAAAACGGGGTCGGCTGGGGTATGAAATAAAACATATATTTCGACTTAAAAGGTTTGCTTGTTGAAAAATTAAAACATTTAATAGGTAATTTTAAAGGGACACTGTCCGTAAGTAAGCAGATATTGAGCATTACCAAATAACTGTCTGACTTTTATTCATTGAAATGTATACATGAAAACATGAGGATAGACCCTAAGAAGTATGTAGGAATACATTCGTGAGTTTGAAAAAAAAAAGTTTTAATTATTAAATGTAAATAAAGTCGGACCCACAATATTTACCTTTTATGCGTTCACGTGACTTCCATAGCGCACTAGGTTTTCACCATAGTATGTATTGCGTAATATGTATAGCCCGCTTAGCTCAGTCGAGAGCGAGTTCCGACAACTTTACGCTCACGTACACTTATTTTTACTGCGAGTTTGGGCTGCGAGTTCAAACCCACGAAGTGGATTTGCTTTTTTTTGTACCGCGATTGAATTCCGTTAAACAATCTTGCTTTTAATTAGTAAATATTGAATAATGTTTAGTGTATAATGTTTGCGAACATAATTATTGGGTGTTTTATAAGCTAAAAAATACGGACAGTGTCCCTTTAAACAGGTTATGGCATTTTCTCAATAAAAAATGTTTTATTGACGCAATATCCATTATAAAATCCTGCTAATATAAAAAAAGAGTATGATAATGGACCTTTGGAAACGGCCGAGCACGACACATACGAAATATTGCAGTCTCGGTTTGACTGAGACTGTTCATGAGCGGTAGTTGAATTATGCTAGCTACCGCTCACGCCCTCTAGCCCCGGGTTGAGCAGATGTATAAGCTTTCCCATCGTTTAATGGAATTAATGCGGGACCCCGTAATGAATATAAAAATAGATATGCTACAAGTAGCGTACGGCAAGTACCCATACAACTGGCAACACTCCGGCGTTTAACGGTTTTACAGTATCTAATAAAGATGTAGTCTAGATTATCTGCGAAGGTTGCTTGTTTTTAAGACATACGTGTAGAACAGTTCTTCTAAAACAAGTTTGACTTTTACCGATATTCTGGTATTGTTTTTTAAAGGCTGATACAGACGCACCTGTCATCGAACATATACAGAACGGCAGAAATAAATAAAAAAATAAAAAAATAAATAATAAATAAAAAATAAATAAATAAATAAATAAATAAAATACAAATAAATAAACAAAGATGGAAACTTCATCATTATATCAACGAACTAATATTAGTTATTGGGTTTGTTACTGAACCCCTACAGAAATATGTTGGCTCAGTGAGATTTATAGGGGGCGAGGAAATAGCCGAGTCCCCCTATATAATTGAATGACCCCACATATTTCTGTAGGGGGTCAGTAATAAACCCAATAACTGATTTATTGCATCGAGCACCTTTTTTAAGACAAACATCGATATTTAACCCATTTTAAATTCGTTGACGTTGACGTCACGACCGGTACAGTTTAAAAACATTATTAATTTACTTCTTTTGTGTTTTACTAACGCCTTAAAGAACTATTTGCAAATGATTTAAACTTTGAACCGGAATTGTAGTCCATATTGTTTTAGTGACCCTCTTTGAAATTTACTGACCCACTAAAGAATAATAGAGGGTCACCATGTGACCGCTCTTATCCAAGGAAATTCCTAGGATTTTGTGCGAGGTGCAATAAATGTGGATAGTCAAAAATACTTTAAAATAATAATAATTACGGACAAGTGCTTGCGCTTTCAAATTTGTTTCTGCACAAACGTTAAAGACGTTTGTATATTTTTACAATCAAGCGTCAAAGATGATCAAGACTATATACAGATTTTGACTAAAAGAGACCATGATGCTTTACAAACACCAGAACAAGTCCACCTGTTATCATTATCATCAGTGGCGTTTATAGAAAGTGCTCTGACATTATTACAAACAAGAAAAGTAGTTCCTTCTCAAGCAAATGTCCATTTACAACATCTCGTCCACTTCTTCGCAGCATTACTCGAATGTATATCGAAGGTCACCATATTGGTTACGTCATATTAGCAAGACGCGCGTCAGATTCACGCCAAAACAAATTTGCATTCAAAATCAAAGTTCTCGTCACCTGTATTGTAAATACAAACATGCATTATATCGACACGTGTCTCTGACATATGGTTTATATAGCAACAGCTTAGCAACAGTGCCCTAGTTTCTGTTTCGTGGCCTTCCGGCTAACAAACTGTCAAGATTTTGAACATTATGAAGCTCGATATACACACTCCTACCCAGAGGAATGGAAATGATAACAACCTAATTCATCAAGGAATCCTCCGAGTTTTTTGATCGACCAAATCAGATGTATTCCTACCTGAGTCCTGGTTGATTAAACAAACTATCTTTGAAACGTTTAAACAATAAAAAGTGTGTGTTCACAAAACCGCTAATGCCATGCTTAACAAAAGAAAGAGTATATATTGTTTAAAGCAGCTCATTTTATATCTCTTACACTGCCAACCAAAGAAAACTGTATTTGCCTTTATAGCAAGTCAACGATAAAGCATATTTAACAATAACTATCACTTTCCTACAAAAGGATAACTGCATGGCTCGGTTTAAAATCTGATGAAATGTAAAAACTCTTACACAGTTCAATTCAATTAAACGGGACAGCTAGTGTAACTAATAAGAAATCCTCGCCAGTCTGTATTCTGTAACAAACAATGCAGCAGTAATATGCCTTATAAGCAAACCACAGAGATGGTCGTGCATTAAATAAATATTTAAATTTAAACAGCATTAAGAAAACAGTATGAAAGCAGAAATTTAGAAATTAAATACAAAATATATTGCTGTCTCGGTTTGATTGAGACGTTCATGAACGGTAGTGAAAAGTGCTTGCTACCGTTCACGTCCTCTAGTACCGGGTTGAGCAGAATGAATGAATGAATGAATTGTGTTTTACGGCACGTCGACACATAAATAGGTCATATTGTGCGCAAAAACCGATGAATCATGAAGGAATGAAGTAGTAATTAAAAATAATGTAAACGTATAAAGATAAAACTATCTACAAATAAGGGATGATATGGTAGCAATATAAACTATGTATATATGTAAATCAACGGGCTTGTAAACAAGTTAATAATATATAGGAAAATATTATATTGATTTATAAAGTATGATTTCTTTTAGGAAATCTAAAACAAGACTAAAATTTAAAATCTAGTTATCAAATAACACTTTCAAAGTATTAACTGTGTAGTATCTGTGTCGCATAGGATCGAAGTCTACACATTCCAACAAGATATGTTTGACCGTTAACGGTGCAAAACAGGGTATACATTCTGGCAACTGCTCACCTTGTACTAAATATGAATGAGTACAGCGTGTATGCCCTATCCTGACCCAGGCTAGGACAACTTCCTCTCGATGAATGGGTCTACTAGAAGGACGCAATTCTCCGAGTAACGGTTTAATGGAATGGAGTTTATTGTTCACCGACAAGTCCAAGCGGCTTGCCAAGAGTTACGAATATATGTGCTGATACAACATTTAAAAACATTTAAAATCAGTATAAGGTAATTTGGTATTAGATATATGTAAACCTAATGCTGCCTTAGCAGCACTATCAGCTCTATCATTACCACGTATTCCTACATGGCTTGGAAGCCATCAGAAAATAATAACATTACCAACTATAAGAGAATTGTATTTTTCTAAAAGTTAAAGCACAACTGGATTATCTTGTTTCATATTACTCAGTGCTTGAAGAGATGATAGGGAATCAGAAAAGATTACGAAATGGTCATCATCAGATTCCTGAATAAAACTTAAGACAAGTTCAATTGCCTTAAGGGGTTGAGCAGAACTCAATAATTAAAATGCCAATAGTACAAATTTTGCGCCATCCCAAAGATAGTATGCATATGCCGGTGAACATTCAATTAGGTGTTTTCACGCCATTCCGTGTTTGCAACAAAAGCTTTTGCTCTAAACGAGAAAACAATGGGCGAAATAAATGAAATGTAATTTAGCTGGGAGGAGTGATTGTAAAACCTGCGTATCACAGGTAACAGTCAAAAGACTAAATTAAAAAGCAGGCAACATATCCTATGGGTGTTTAATCACCTATTCGAAATTCAAGCTAAAGACCAAAAGAATTTGAGAATATATCACCGATATCTGTAAATATCTAGCTCAGCGATATCCAAAGATCGGTATTAATAACAGTTCTGATTGCAAGAAATCATAGTTAACTTAATATAATACTCGTTTTATCTAACCACCTGTCAACCTAGAGCATCAATGAACACGTTTTCAAGGGAACAAACACATTTAATAAGAAGAACAGTAATGTGTGTGTGTGTGTGTGTTTTCCAAACAAATATGTACAATACCTGATGTAAAATAGGTTGTCTTAATAGTGTAGCATATACTTACCCGTCTAAATTAAAACTATTATTCATAGTAAGGTAGGTTCATGTTTACGCACTATAGTGGGCGCAAGAAAGGTAGATATAACAGTTGAACAGGGAATGTATCATTCACAATACACAGTAAGCAAAACCAGGTTCTAGAGTGCACAGAACCTCTTTCAATAAAATCCGTCAGTGTAAGTAAATAAAACCATGACAGATTATATCCACTAACAAACTAGACAGCATTAATAGGCTATATAAGATTCTAACACGACATGCGAAGTCTTTCATTTACACAAAGAAGAGAGACAGCTGTATGTTATTCTACGATAAAATACAGCTGTTCCATTAATTCCCCGCGTATATTTCATGCGTTGGAAGCGCCACGTTACATGACGTCACTTGGTAAATATACGTCACGAAGATAAACTCAACAGTAATTTTAATGAAATGTTAATTACAACAAACTTGCCATGCTCCCAAACCGTGCACACACCCGATATAAACCCATCATATGCATCAGTACATATAACATTAATAAGCATCTTGAACAAGGTGAGAACGTTTGACGTCATACAGCGCAAGCTATATGACGTAAGTAATGACTTTAATTGTTTGTCACGTGACTACTAGTGTATTGAAACGCAGAACTTTGTATACGGGGGCGCCCAATGGAACAGCCTGTAAACATAGCAGCCTGATTACCTTGACCTCCGAGATAATATATAGTGCCCTAACAATAGCGTAAACAATGAGGTTATTGTTGTGTTAGAATCGAAATAATAAATACGTACCTGTATTTTATCGGTGAATAAAACACAGTTAGTCGTTCGGATGCGAGTAATTAAATCACTTGTGCTAACGCACTCGTGATTTAATTACTACGCATCCGAACTCCTAACTGTATTTTATTCACCGATAAAACACAGGTACTTATTTATTATTTCTTAAATAAAACAAAGACGGTTATGCATGTATGAATATGAAAAAAAAGCATAGACAGCCACAAAGCAAGAATTCCATGACTTGCAAAAGTCAGAGCAAAAAGAGAATAATGTGAGTATGTAGTACTTTGCATACTGTTATCGGTGTAAGACAACAAATCATGTTTATTTTATGTTTACTACGCGTCGAGACAACTGATTATTATTAGTAATATAAATAGACACGGCACAATAGTATTACATAGAACAATGTATGACGGTAAAAGAATCACACCGTATAACTGTATTTTTAATATTGATAAACTATTGTCAAGCATTTCTTTAAATGTACGTGCTTATTACATAAAAACAATGCTTATATAGTAAAATCTGAATTATAGGCATATGGACATATAATCTTTATTGCTGAGAGTTCCGAAAACTTGGAAAAGGTTAACACAATTATCAAAATCGGACGATAGACAAAGAATATACAATCATTTGAATGGCCATGTGAGCCGCCATTTTGAGAACTATGACTCCATAGGTTTAAATGACCCTATATGGCATATTAAGTATCATTTATTGCAATGAAATCGCTGCAAAATAATGCAAAATCCCACTTTTTACGTGCATTTGTACACGTAAATGTACTTAATATTAGTCATACAGTTTCTGTGATTGGGTAGAACATTAAATCAGTAAATTATTGCTATTAATATCCCATGAATGGTTAATTTAGTAATATGCTGTCATACCTCTCACAATGTCGGTTTTCATAGCCGGTTTAGAACAACGTTCTAATGGCCATTTCTACTGTGTTTAATGACATCCAATTGTGATAATTGTATCACACTTTTCAACATTTATTTTCAAATGAAAATGTATCATTCAAGGACCACGGTCATCCAAAAACACGCGCAGAAGCAAAATATAATTACAAAGATAAAAAAAAGGTACGATATGACATTACAAACACAAAAGGATTGACAATAGAGCTACCCCAATGGACAGGTCAGTGACAGTAAATACTGAAAAGATCCCTTGGAAGCAACAAACACAAACAAAAGAGAAAAGCACAATTTTAGAACTCTTCTGCGACAAGGACTATCGCCGCGTATTTTCTATAAAAACGTTATTCACAAACCATGTCACTTTTATATAATCTTTTTAAAGTATTTATTAAGTGTGTATCCCTATGTTTGTGAATATATTTAGTGTTTGACCCATTTACATTTCGCCACTAAGCTTTCCTTTTCGATTGTAAGATGACCCGACATAGTATGGATACTATGATGACATCTAGCTAATAAATACTGAAAAGGTGATCCCTTGGAAGCAACATAGACATACAAGATTAAAATTATGTACTATTGATTTTATGAATATTGAGTTCTACTCGACCCTGGGTTAGAGGGCGTGAGCGGTAGCTAGCATATTTTACTACCGTTCATGAACAGTCTCAGACAAACCGAGACTGCAATTTTTCGTATGTATCGTGTTCGGCCGTTTCCAAAGGTCCACTCTCATACTCTTTTATTGAGTCATGATTGTTCATGAGAGGTAATTATAAGATGCAACACTTATCACGCCTCCTAGCACCGGCTGAAGCGATATTTTACTTTAAAGCAATATAAAATGGGCTTGATGATCCCAAAGGACCATTAAATAATAACAATACTGATTTGTAGTCGGGGTGACATTTACGGCCGCCACGCAGCACTAAGCAAACACTAGTGTGAGTGTAAGTAAATACTGAAAAAGTGATCCCTTGGAAGAAGCAAACACAATAAAAAGAGAAAGGTAGCCGACTCTGTTTTATTGAGTCTATTCATGAGACGTTATTTAAGATGCAACACCTCTCAAGCCTGCAAGAGAACTAAGAATATCCACAAAGGGGCATTATTTAAGAGACTGCTCCACAATCAATAATTTTGAAATGGCAAAAGTCTCATACAAATATCAGAAAAATGACTATAACGCATATGTTTTAAGCAAATTATGGATTATTTGCGATAACGTCGTAGTAGGGATATTTCAAACCTAAATTGACAAGGGTAGTCCCTGAAATCAAAGGCAATTAACACTTATTTGTAAACAAAAAACTGCATTCAGTTCCCCGATCTGTCTATTCGGCTTGAGTTACCCTTGAATACTTCATTCGCAAAGCTGTTCCGGTCTGTCTACTCGGCTTGAGTTACATTTGATTACTTCAGTTGCAAGCTGTTTCAATCTGTCTACTAGGCTTGAGCTACATTTGATTACTTCAGTTGTAAAACTGTTCCGATCTGTCTACTGGGCTTGAGCTACATTTGATTACTTCAGTTGCAAAGCTGTTCCGATCTGTCTACTCAGCTTGGGCTACATTTGATTACTTTAGTTGCAAAGCTGTTCCGATCTGTCTACTCAGCTTGGGCTACATTTGATTACTTTAGTTGCAAAGCTGTTCCGATATGTCTACTGGGCTTGAGCTACATTTGATTACTTCAGTTGCAAAGCTGTTTCAATCTGTCTACTAGGATTGAGCTACATTTGATTACTTTAGTTGCAAAGCTGGAATTTATACGGGGAATATATACATCAGTTCATGTGACTTACACTTTTTATTGTTCCTCTCAGATTGTGTTCCTCTGCAGTCTTTTAGATAACAGTGTCACGATATGGATGATTTGTTACAGCAGTTTATGAGCTTAGGTATACTCTGGTTTGTAAGGCCCAATATATTGGTATTTCAATTGCGATTCATTTTAATCCCAGAAATATAGTTTATGGTTAAATTAACATAACTGATATGGTATTTATTTTGTAAATACTAAGAGAGGAATACGTTCTACCCACATAAAGGCATAACAGAGTTGCCCAAATCCTTATACACCAGTGTATTGCGAGTACGCGATATACACGAAGCTATATTACAACTTAATTTATTAAACCATAGTGTGCTTTTTGTTTTCTAAAAGTGTTATATGTGTGTATTATTTCGTCGCATATAAGAATACAATATTTTCATTTTAAATACTTTCAACCAAAAACGCTTTTTATGCACGATTTGTACGGTTCTCATAAATATATATAGTAATGTAAATGTCCACAGACAAACCAAACGAAGATATTAGACAACATGCAACCTATGTCAACCTTGTGTGCATTTATCGTGTCTATACAGCACGCAACTGTGGATAATCAGCGTACTTTACGGTAATAACTGAATAAGTATTGCGTGAAGAGGTGATCTGGCAATGCGTGATCTCAGACTTAAATTTGCGTTCGCGGTTCGGTGTATAATAATACAGGCGGTGTATTAGTAGTCATGCTATGAATAATCTTTGTATTTATAAAATTCGTTATTACGATATTTACAAAACATATCATAAAAGCAATATCAAACGCACGATTTACACAAATTTGAAGTCATAATAAACTCGAGAAGGAAATGAACTTAACCAGGATAGACTGACAGTGCGCTATTTACGATAAACAATCAAATAGCTTATTATTTATAGTCAGTTCAATTATTTGCTCCCCACAATAATCGAAACTGTTTTAGTTGAATTAATTACATGTCGGCAAATAAATCCTTAAAAGAGAAATAAAAAAAAGCAAACTATCGCAAAAAGGTACCTTCCCTCCACCGATAGGCATATTTTACGGTTTCTATACATATTGACGACGAAGTAAAGGTATAACTTACATATTGTAGACTCCAGACTGTATAAACACAATTTACACGGTAATAACCAGCCAGGCCAAACCCCAAAACGGTAGCGTTGAATTAAGAGTTACCAAAGAAAGATATAAATATCGGACGGGGAAAGCAGCATTTAAGGACGACAGTCAACCATAAAACACAAAAAACAACCACGCAAACAGACAAACGAGAAGCCAAAAGTAATAAAATTGCAAACGACATCCCAAACACAAAAGGGTTGACAATAGGGCTACCGCCTTGGAACGGTCAGTGGCAAAGTAGGCCACTGGGGATTTAAACTGGTTCTAGGGTGCACCAAACTTCACACTTACCCTACTGTCATCCCATTAAAACAGGACAGTGTAAATAAAGAAATCCCGCAATGATTTAATCTCTAACCAACAAGGCAGCATCAATAGGCAATATAAGTAAAACACAAATATGCTCGTGTAAATATAATACAAAAAAAACAATAGCCTGGAAAGCCACAATGAGGGTACTCAGTGACTTGGCAGAAGCCGAAGCAACAAGAGAATAAACCATTAAGGGTACGACAAGAAAGATCATAGACAAACATCAAACGCTACCGTCCCAATGGGCTTTAGGTAGGCATGACATAGGGTCCACGGCCTGTCCGATCATCGTACAATTAAAGAGGAAAGCATAGTGGCGAACTGTAAAAGGGTCCACACCAAGCATGCAGTACTTTGCAAATTGATAGGGTCATAACCTATTTTGATAAACGTTTTAACAAGTTTAACAAAAATAGTATGAAAGTGATCATGACCAAGAATCTTACGAAGTTTATAAATTTATTATGACTTCAAAGAAGTCAGGTTGTGATAGTCTTTGTCATAATTCTTAATTCATTTTACGCATATTCAATCCCGGTATTTTTTAACAACCCGTGAACAAACCTATACTTTTACTCGGCATATAAACATTACTATATGTCTGAACACATGGACAGATTTTGACAAACGGTGTTATTGTGTAATTATGCCGTTATTTGGCGGGTTAGTTTCTTTAAAAGTTGTCCTTTCTTAAAATGCAAAATAGATGAATTTCGAATCATTAATTGTTCAAATATTGCACCTGTGCACAGTAAGCTAGCTAACTTTGGGTCGACCCTTTGCAATAGTTTGATTTGAGATAAGTCAATCCCATCATTCTATAGTGTGGGCAGACGCACAGAAAGAGACATATTCAATAGAAGTCAGGTTACTTTTTGTTTGCCTTTTCTTTCATCTCTTGGTGAGTTTTGTAATCTTCAATTGTTAGTTTTTGCAATAAAACAAACAACACCAAACTTACTTTAAGTACGAATTGGTATGCATTGTTGCTTTTATCTGGTATAAACTTGTAATCGTTGAGTGTTATCAAACTTTGAGTGCAGACGTACGTTGTTTGATCAAATTAAAAGGAACATCTAAATGAGACAGAGACGACCAAACATCATATATACTATCCCAAACTGTATCTAGCAAGCTAATTTTTCTGGATATGGCCTTTGTTGTTAGAGATTTCCTTTTGATAGGATGTAACTTTATTTGCATTGTCTTGTCAATTTTGGCATAAAAACAAGATAATAACGAGGTCATGAACAAATAAAATCGATTAAAAGCTAACCTTTAGGCCTTATTGCCAACTGACCCTTCCAAGTCGGTAACCCTTTTTCGCCACGTTATACGTTACGTATTGTCATTTGTATTGACATATTGAATATGCGCACCTACGGTGCCATTGCGTTTGATTACTGTGGTTCCTATAGGACCATTTTTCTCATTTTGTCATAAGCATAACATTGTAACATTAAATATGTTTTACATCCATCGTACAACTTTAAAATGTTCATCAGTACGTGTTCATATGTATCCAGTACAGCGTTACACAACCAAGTGTGCCGTGTAACCTTGCGAGATTTATATACTTAACTCATTGAATGCGCCGGCAAAATTATTTATATAAGTATCATTTCTATTTATACACTATATAAAGTGCTAACTATATCTGCTTAATGTGAAACACTCTATAACACAGTCTTCTACTGATTATCGTTTTGAAGTTAATAATGCAAAACATATATATCTTAGTGGCCTACCTGAATCTTGTAATCAAATGTACGACATTAAATACCGTTCGTGTAAAATCGCATGCACTGGCAATAAGTTACGTTACAACAGTATAATTGCAAACATCTAATTGCACTATTCAGCTTATAGTGAGCTAAAGTGGATTCACTTCAGAAGAATACGTACAGGCACAAGGCAAGTGATGCTGATGTTTTTTTTGCGCTCGTTATTACAAATTAATATTTCATAATCACTCAAACCATTACTTGTATTGAAGAGTTGCATAATTATTAATGCTGAAAATAATGTTCACATCAAACAAAATATTTGTTCAGATCTGGTTAATTTCGTCATTTCATGAGTAGTTCTAAGTGAGCCGTCGAATGATGGCCATAAAGCATGCACGAGCGAACGATTAAATCTCTAAGGATCGCATATTCGGTTGCAAGTTTGAGGCAAAAGTGCATAGCCGTCCACTTCATATCAATCACAGTTATAAAAGACAAAATGTCTCGGTAATTGAACCTGTTTATGATAAACAGCCAACATGTTGCCAATAGTGCGCATCATCAATATGTAACAACCTTGCATAGTTGAACACCTTAATAAACTATTAAGAAAATATTACATCGACGTAGAAAATATGTCATTCTACAAATATATTAATTTTCGATTTAATAAATTAAACAAAATGAAATAAAAACCGCGCCTGAGCTAGATTTCATTTCTTCAGTTGCAAAGCTGGAATTTATACGGGGAATATATACATCAGTTCATGTGACTTACATGTTTTATTGTTCCTTCCAGATATAGCATCTGCAGTCTTTTAGATAACATTGTCACGATATGGATGATCTGTTACAGCAGTTTATGAGCTTAGGTATACTCTGGTTGTGTGGGGCCCAACACATATTGGTATTTCAATTGTCATTCAAATATAGTTTATGGTTAAATAACATAACTGATATGGTGTTTATTTTATCAATACCAAGATATTTTTTATAAATACTAAGAGTAGACGACGCTCTACTGACAGATATGCATAACAGAGTTGCCCGCATCATCAATATGTAACAACCTTGCATAGTTGAACACCTTAAATAACTATTAAGAAAATATTACATCGATGTAGGAGATTTGTCATTATACAAATTTACTAATTTTCGATTTAATCAAATACACAAAATGAAATAAAAATGTCGTTTACAAAAAGCATAATATTATAAATTAAATAAGAAAGAAAATACGTTTTCATCGTGTGGTCAATGGGAGTTCTTGGGTCCAATTCCCGGCCGGGTCAGACCGAATACTTTATTAAAACCCAGCACTAGTACCTCCCTTGCTTGACGTTCAGCATAATTACAAAATGGATTTTAGGCCAGGTCGAGTTTGTGTCCATTAGGTGGTCCCGCCTTAATTCCATTAAGCGATGGGAAAGCTTATATTATCAGGATTTTATAATGGATATTTTGGCAATAAAGCAAGTTTAAAAAATGTTTTTGTTGAAATCAAGGCGATAACCTGGACGAGGTTGACATTATTTTTCCGAAGGTTGACAATATCCACTGTCACCCTCACTGGGCTGCTTATTAGTTTAATGTTACGATATGCAAACGTTTTAAACCGAAGGTTTTATTTCATACCCCAGTCAACCCCGTTTTCCCTTCTTAAAGAAGGGGATGGATGGGGTATGAAAGTTAATACTCGGACCACGTAATGAGTATATATGTGACTGTGTGTGGTATCATGTCATACGTCTACGCGTGGTATTCCAGTGTGGCAGCACTGTTAAGGCGAGCACTGAGTTCAATACTACAAGTAAATACGTCGTGATTGTTAAAAGCGACGCTAAACCCCACACATACATTTACATTCTGTGTTGTTAATATTGCAACTATTTCATCCGTTGATATTTGGCACGTTACATCGCGAATGCTTTAACATATTTTACATTTTCAAACATTTCGGATTACAGTCTTTCCTTTTCACGTTCTTATCCACACAGATACGAACAGAAGCTTTTTCAAAGCAAAACAATGAATACCTTAGATACTGTGTCTTTTTTCATTCAACTTGTTAATCTTATGAAATAAATAGTTGTCATGGATACACATTATGCTCAGATGTTGTCTTACTTTGTTATATTCGGATCTGTTTTTCATAAAAAAAATCTATTTTGCTATATGTATGACTCTTTGTATTGCAAACACTAGTAATAGCTTTGTAATGCGATGTTGCATGACATTATACACTCACAGAACAACGTATTTGGTAAATTGATATGAGGTCTTGTCTGTTTACCAACGTACGTTATGCATATTTTTTATAAACAACTTAAATAAGAAATCATCATAATTCTGCCATTCGTAAAGTCAGCCTAAATCCGTTTTGATAAAGCTACTCTAGCTGTACCAGTGTTTGATTAAGGCAATCATTTGTATGTAATCAATGAGCGTATTAATACAAAGCTTATACATTACCATATTCTATATTTCCTAATTAACGATTATATCGGTGTCGCTATAAATAGGTGGTCGTAGTATAAGTCGAATATCCATATCAGAAAGATATGTCAGGCCAAATAATTATTTGTGACATTTGGCAATCATCCTATTTGCGATTTCTCGTTCTATGGGAAATCAGATGGCGTGGTTTCATTGTCTCACTGCTTTATGACGATAGTGTTTGGCTAAGGTATACATTCCATTCGGTATCACCTTGTTCTACAATGTTTACAGTGTATTGATATCGAAAACAACTTTCAAAATTCGGCAGGAAGTCGGCGAATATATGTGTGCCTAAGTAAATGCATTGGAAGGCGAAGTAATTAAAGTGAACACATTTGTTTTGAAAATATATATTGCAGTTCTATGTCTAGCAAATATCCATAACTGGTATCGATCTGTTATTAAAAACATGTTTCTTTAAAATGTGCATTACCGTAATCTGAGGTAGAAGTTTGTGTGCACTGTGTTTGTAGCGTGTGTATAAATAATGATTACTCTGAAATTAATATTTAAAACACGGCGCGTTACATCCGGCATTTAATGGAGCGTATATTGTCCACGTTTTATTGACATTTGAATATATATATATATACCCAGGCAGATGCAACTAAAGCCTTTAATAGCATCTTTCGGTATTTGGATGACATAATGAAAATAGACAATCCTTTCTTTTCTACTATGGTTAATAATATCTATCCTAAATAACTTCAACTCAACAAAGCTAACATTAATGATACTGACGATTTTTTTTTTGGATTTTTAACCCTGTCCTTTTGGGCTTTAGGTAGACGTTATCATAGCATCCACAAAGTTTATCAAAATAGGTTATGACCCTATCATTTTACAACATACTGCATGTTTAGTGGTTGACCCATTTACAGTTCGGCACTATGCTTTCCTCTTTGCTTGTGCAATGACCGGACAGATTGTGGACCCTATGATGACGTCTACCTAAACCCTTACAGTACGGTAGCGTTTAATGTTTGTCTTTAATCTAGTCTTGTCATACCCTTAACGGCTTGTTCTCTTGTTGCTCGGGCTTCTGCCAAGTCATTAAGTACTTACTTTGTTTGCTTTCTAGGCTCTTGTTTTTATATTATATATACAAACATGATCATTTATGTGTTTTATTTGTATTGCTTATTGATGCTGCCTTGTTTGTAAGGAATAACAATACGGCAAGAGTGAGGTTTGGTGCACCCTAGAATCTGGTTTAAACCCACAGCGGTCTTTTTTAGCACTGATCGTTCCAAGAAGGTATCCCTATTCTCAACCCTTTTGTGTTTGTGATGTCTTATCCTGCTTTTTATTCATATTTAAATTTGTTCTTTGTTTCTGTGTGTGCCTGTGGTTGACTGTCCTTGAATGCTACTTTTCCTGTTCGATTATATCTACTTGTATTTTTATATCATTTGTTTTGTTTTTTTAATATCGGATAACATCAGTAGATAATATACACCTTTGGTAGATATACGGACGATAAACTACAGAAATATCCTTCCCAAAGTATTGATGTTTTGCATCAAATTTTTCTTGCAATTAAATTGGCTCCATTTGTTGATTATAAACTCTACTGGCCGATGTCATAGTTTGTTGTCTGTCGTCCGTTCCGCTAATATTTGTATTGTGTGCATGTAGCACGCCAATTATGAATACTCGATAATTCCGAATTATCGACACGCCATTTGCGAATTCGTAACTGAATGGGCCATTTACGAATTAATTTCAAATAACGTTTTTTTCAAGATATATGTGATTAAAATTATAAAAAGAACATTTTAAACTGGAAAAAAATAATACAATAAAAGAAATTGGTCAATTTCGTCGCTGTTTTTTTCGGTTGTTTTTGCCCGAATTCTGTGTTGTTTTACTGCATGAGGTCTGTTTAACACGTCACAATTAATGATCGATTTTTTATGATTATTTCAACTCTTTATTTACCTTATCTTTTCTAAAAAAAATAGTAATAAATCGAGTCTTGTGTTTGAACGGGGACGGTAGATAGAATACATATTAATCATAAAGTCCTGGTTTGAATGACATATGCTTTATTACAAAAGCGACCGTCAATATTTTGCTGATTAAAATATCAACAGAGACATCTCACATTTGTTCTCCATGGTATTACCGAGTTGCAAGAGGGTTCGTCTACATTCAAGTTCGTCAACTTTATGTTATGAAAAAGGATTAATAAATTATGTTTGTTTTGTCAAATTAAATTAATTGATTTCTATTACACGACCTGTCGGCAAATTAAATTGATTGATTGATTCTATTTGAAGTTTTTCTTGCATATTAGATTTGGGATTAAAAATAAAATGATAAAAAAGGTCAGTTGCATGCTCGTCTCCATCTATGTACTTATAGCACCGGTACGAACCAATAATACAGTATATGGCTAATTGAATATAATGACGTTGTCTACTTGTAACACTGAGCTTAATGCTCATCTTTACAGTGATGCCACTGGAATACCACGCCTGTATCAGACTATATAGACACCTAGCACTACCCTTTACATAGGCACATATAAAATATAAAAGTTAACTATTTTAACCGATAATATTACTCCAGAGTCAGTATTTTATCGATTTTATTGAATCAAACGTTTGTCATTAATTTATAGGTTATTCAGAGCTTCATCACAGAGGATAAATGGTCATCAATAAAATAAATTAGATGCATCAATGTTATTGATCATCGATAAATTAAACCGTTGCACCGGTACCTTTTTTTACATTAATGCATCTGAAAAATACACAAGTGTATCGACAATATATCGCGGTACTATGTATTTGGTGCAGCAATATATCGTTTTATACAATCATTTGCCCTGTAAAAAGTAGCTGTGTACTTGTATGGTTTAACCGGTGCTCTGTTTTTTCATTAGTCAAATTCGTTACTCCCAGACATAAGTACATAGCAACATAACATTCTTAATTTGATAATATTAAAATATAAAACATCAAATTATGAGTCCCTTACCTAATTAACAGAAAATCAAATAACTGCACCTCTCTTTAAATATTTGAACCGGTTCAAATCATTTATACTGTGGTACACATACTGTTTACTACGCGGTTAAAAACATTTGTATTGCGGTTAAAATCACCGGTACCGTGGTTCAAATTGACCAAATTGAACTGCGGTCTAAATCATTTGAACCTTGGTACAAAGTATTTGAACCGCGGTACAAAGTATTTGAACAAATCAACGATCTGCCTTATAAAAAGCATTTCATCATGCGTCTCCATGTCCGAATGGTTAGCGACATTGCGATGTAAACCTTCGCCTCTCACCGCTGCGAGTTCGAATTCCATTGGGAGCTCGACTTACAAGTGAGGAAGTGTCAATTCTTACGGATAGCGGGAGGTGTACAGTATTGGTTCTACCCAGGACAAGTGGGTGGTCTGCCTCCACCACAAATTATCGACCGTGATATATAACCTTACATGTGTTGAAAATGACGTAAAACACCATACAAACAAACATATTATTTCGATGTAAATTGAGAGTAGAATTAAAAGATGACACGGATTAAAGGCCTATGTAAGTACGCCCCGTCCTACAAACACAGCATGTAATAGGTGGGTAATTATTGTGTTACGTAACACTTACTGATAAGGATCAATAATGCTCAGTGAGGTAGCTAATTAGCATTCGCTCATTATAGGTCACTATGACAATCTAATGTGTTTATTGCTTTCCCCAAATGATTTTAAAATAATTCTATTTAGGGTTATTAACATGACCTGAAAACTAATGTATTTAGAATTAAACGTTACAAAACATGTAGTAGTAGATTATGTATATCCATGATAGATAAGCATTTATATAATAAATCATGTTTTTGAACTTTTAATTTCTAAATAAATGTATTAATAAAAATGTATTACTCGTACATTAAAGATAACTTTTATGGTAGCTATCCTGACAACAACAGCTAAACCTTCTGACAATGAGGTATATATATATATATATATATCACATAACATGCGGTGTGGGAGTGTAATAACATCATTCAATATTTCGATATTCCACTAGTGGTATAACATAACGTTAATGACGTCATGGACGTACGTGTTCTGACTTGTTAAAGCGACAGGCAAAATGCAATAAATGTCGATATGTGAGTTATGTGATAAGTATAATCTAACATTCGTTCTCATTCATTATTGAATTTAATAAACTCGTTAGCAAAAATGATATACTTCTCCGAAAGAGCCTCGCATTATATCATTTTGCCAACTCGTTTAATAAATTTAATAATGAATGAGTAGTCATGTAAGATCCTCTCTATATATTACTTGCATATTTTCAGAATAAAAACTATATAGACACAATATAAACGGCTTTAACCAGCCAGGTCAAACCACAAAACTGTTGCAGCGAATTAAGAGTTACTAACTCATAATTGATTTTACACATATTTTAAGAAACAGTGAATAAAGCTATACTTTTATTCAGCACAAATACATTATTATATGACCTGAATACCTGGATAAAGTTTTGATAAAATGTTTTGTAGAGTGATTTTGCCATTATTAGGCGGATTAGTTTCTTAAATAACTATCATATCTTACTAAACAAGAGGGCCAAAATGGCCCTGAATCGATCACCTGAGGATCTTTGCAATGAAGAAAACATTGTCCTCTGACAAATGCTGGCTGAAGATGTTTTTAAGTATTTCCTTATGTAAGTCACTCTATGTAAAACATGCAAAATATCTACACACAAACTATGGACCCAGGGTTGCAGCCATCTTTGACCACAGGAACTTCAAATGAGCAAACCTGATATACCAGGAGTTAGCGATCAATATTACTAATAAAGAACAAGAGAACAAGAAGGTATGTGGATGCTCTACAAGTTAAATGGCTCTTATATCAAGGGTTTCATCATTAAATTCCTCTCAATACCTTTTACAAGTGCAAAACACAACAATACCTCACCCACAACTCCATGCTAACACTTTTAAAGAAGATTTTTAAGTTTTACCTATATAAATCGTTGTAAAACATGCAAAATATTTGAAATTTATTATCCACAATCACTTGTAGAAAGCAAGGTTATATACCAGGTTAATTTTTTTTCAAGCGTACAAAGATCTCATACAGCAAAGATCTCCGTGGCAGAATGGTTAACGACATTGCGTTGTAAACCTTCGCCTCTCACCGCTAAAGTGTGATATTTTACGCATCGATTTCTGGCTTATATACCGACTTTTTTGATGCTCGTAGAAATGAAAGTATTTTACCCGTGATTTCTTTATACGAATGAGTTAGTAACTGTTTAAGTTTAGCGTCATTAGCTTTAAGTGCGATTTTTCAGTATTTATTAGTATTTATTTTTCGCAATGGTAACCCCTTAAACTAAACGTGTGCTTATATCTGGTATAAACGTGTACTTGTTTGAGAATTATTATACTTTGTATTACGTGGTCCGAGTATATTGTAAGGTCCTAGATACAGGCTATTACGAGTATACAAGTGCGGGGCATAGTCAACAGAAACCAGTGGCGGATATCCGAAAATATGGCTACTTTCACTGTGTGAATGTTTACACATGGCAGCGAAACAGAGGAAGTTTCCACAATCAAGTTTAGCGTATATTTCCACTGACAACTGTTCTTACCTGTAGGGATCAATTAATAAGCATCCATATTTCACTAATTCATTTTGTTTCATAGCATATCCTGCGTATAAATACATAGAATATAGATTTTCTGCGCATCTTGGTCTTCATGTCGAATTCTAGGGTTCAAACGGAAATTGAGGGGAAAGGCTATTCCATCAGTTGGGATTACGGGGTAAAGATACACAATTATTACTTAAATGTTTTAATTTTTATTTATCAACAATACAGTCAATTTAATATTAACATAGCAATGCCAAATATTTGATTTGAAGTATATCGGCGTAGTCCTTTATCATGTTTAGCATACTAAGCGTCATTACGCTCAGTGGGGAGTAAAATGTAACAGCTGTTTGTTACGTCATGAAATCCTGCAAATTCCACTGTTCTCCGACAAATTCCGATAACGCCCATATATAAGCGCTGGAAGCGGGCTATTCAAAGTCTTCTGCCACAACATATCGAGAGGAAAGCCACGCAAGCTCAGATAGATATTCAAGAAGTCAAGTTCTGAAGTTGCATCCACTGCTTACAAGTGACCAAGTGAACAGTACGACAGAAACGTAAGGATGGAGGCCGATGTTTGGTTGAATAGCTTAGTTGCTGAAGTTTATCGAGTTTATCCAAGTTCACTTTCTTTTGTTGTTTCAAAGTTATTTTTCAGTCCACCGCCCGGTAGATTTGGTGCCGTTTGTAGAAACAGACTATAACAGCAACCAGCGTTCGAGGTCAGAGCGCGACGATGTCTTACTATATTTAGACTGGTTATTTTCATGATGTTCGAATCACACGTTTAAACAGCGGGTCCTCGTACAACTTCAGATGTCCAGCGTCCTGAAATGATGAAGAAACACAAAGTTTAGTTATGGTTTTGTTGGGTTTATTTGTTCACTTTTCCTTGTAAAAAAAGTACCATTAAGGGAACGTGAGCTAGTTATGATTTAATTTAATGGATTAAGGATTATGGGTTATGCGGAAGTTCTGCTTTCACTTTCCCTTTTTAATCAAAGAAATAAAGATGAGACAAAGGTTTTGGGATATGCAGAGTTATGCTCTGTTTTCCATTTAATATGCATTAAGTGTAGGCTTACGGGTTATGCATGCAGTTCTGCTCATGCTCCCTTTTACTTGATTCAATAATAAGGAATTTACGAGTTTTGTGTAGGCTCTGCCTATACTCCCAAAAGCAATAAATATGTTTAAAATAATTGCATGTAGTGATTGAGAGATTGCATTACAAATTAGTGCTGGTCTGTTGATCAATACCCTGCAGTGTATACTCATATTATTTGAATTTAACATCTAAATAGGTATAAGGGAATAAATGTGCGGGTTTCTGAGAGTTATGCTCTCTGTCCCCATTTTTCACGTTAATAATAATGTGATATGTTTGGCGAGTTGATACTTGCTATATTATAGCACACAGATAGATGAGCTTTGCTTGTCTTCATGTGTGTCCTTGATACCCAGTCCTATGATGACCACGAACAGATACTCGAAGACGATGACAGTACCACGCGCGAGGCTCAATAAAATGGAGCCCTGGTCCGATATAGCCGAGCCCACGGTTGGAAAGACGATACGAGCGGCACAGAAAACGAGGCGTTTATTATTGTGATTTGTGCTGTCATATAAACATATTAAAAGTACAAAATGTTACATTGCTATAGTTTTCCTTCAACCTTCAATAGTCTCTCACTTATAAGGTTATTTGAGTAAATAAGTTTAATCCATTCATTGTCCATTATGCTATGATTTGTCGGCTGCCATCCTGACAAGTGGCCACGAGGGTCGACACAATATTCCCCGTCCAACCCTTCTCCAATAAGCAAAAACGGGGATGGCTGGGGTATGAAATAAAACCTTAATTTCGACTTAAAAAGTCTGCATAAAAATAAAACATGTAATTTTAAACAGATTATCCCATTGTTTTCAGTAAACTCTTGTTTTTAAACGAGTTTTATATTCGAAATATCTTAAAGTTTATAAAATCCTGCTATTATAAGCTGTCTCATGGCTTAATGTAATTAAGGCGGAACACCGTAATTAGTTTACACGTACACACGCACAATAATCATTGTTTGATCAAATTAAGGATGTTGGCTGGGCAAGTTTAGACATCTTCAAGTCTAAACATTTTATTATTTAAATCATAGTTTTATTTGACAACAGAATTGTTTCATTTTTTCCATTCTAGTAGATATGGATATAATGTAGGATTTAAGATGGTAACATACCAAATTTTAAGCAAATTTTTTTTTTCTTCATATTTTTTCCGTCATTTGTGATCTTTTTTTTTTTGTTGTCAACAAAATAGGGGGTATGGGTAGCTCTAAAAGAATTTATCCTTTTGCTATAGAATAAATCAGATTTTTGCTTTTCAGTATTGGAATACATATATAAAAGTAGATACTGAGCTAATTTTATTTTCGATCTCCATGTCGATATTGTGTGTACAGTATTTTACATTGAAAATGTCAAAATAACTCCAAAATGGGTGTAATTTAAAGAATTTTTAATAAAACATCATTAGAAGCCTATTGCCCTATATATTTTTTTACTTGTTTTGAAACAAATGTCATAGGACCTTGACATATACAAATTTTAAAAAATGTTGATCATTAGAACATAATTTTTTATCTTGAATTATTTTTTCGGTAAAAACAAAAGTGGGTGGGGTACGGTCCATATATGTTTGCTTTTTAAAGTAAAAAAACGAATGAGGATTACAACTGTTTTTGCATGATTTGAAAGATATGTATATATGCAATCGAAAATTATTTGTTGTTTTTCAACATAACGTTATGAAAACAATTGTGAAAATGTTCCATGACTATATTTTTCCTCTTTTAAGTGAAATTTTGAAGGTAGAAATATGTGCCTTCTTCAATGACGTCTAGTGGGAAAAAAAGTGTGGTGACCTAGCCTTTTTTTGATAATTTTGAATCTAAATTATACCAAAGAAGCTTTAAATATGAATTAAAAAAAAATCTCATAACTAGTCCTTTCCCAGCCAACCTCCTTAAGAGGAATATTAAAATGAAACGGAAATTACCAAACATCAGATAGTTCAATACTATATCAAGTGTGACTTTTATGTGGAAGGCCAAATGTTATACCCCTGCTTTCGCAAAGTGACGAATCACGCTGTCCGTAACGTCCCGTCGCGTAACACATTTGTGTCCAGTCGCGTCGCGTCCCGTAACACATTTTTATTGCTTGCATTCCGCAAAATGTTTTAAATGAGTTGATGCCAAACATCATATACACATAACAACTGATCAAAATGCGGAGGTATTCATCACCTTCAGTGATAGTTCTCGTTGTCATTAAATGCGACGTTATCATTAGCATCAGTTTTAACATTATATATATTTGTTGCAGTTATCGTTTAACTTTAAAATGTTTTTTTATAATATTTTATCATATGTTTCTTCATTATGATATTAAGCGGTAGACTAACAAGTGCACCGCCTTACCCTGTGAGTTGTTAAGACTGTTTTAAAGTATCATTTCACTATATATTATATATAAGATAATCAGAAAACTCATCATTTATGAAGTTAGTATCCAAAATTACTTACTATATCTGCTTCATATGTAACACGCTGTGACAAAATTTCCTATTGATTGGCTTGTTTGATGTTAATAATTAAATGTATGACATTAAATGCCATTCGTGAGAAAACTCATACACTGGCAATAAGTTACAATAGTATAATTGCAAACATCTAATTGCACCATACAGCTGATAATGAGCTAAAGCGAAACCAGATACACTTCAGAAGAATTCGTACAAGCGCAGTTCAGTTGAATTTTAGAGACTGTTATCTCATTGAATGCGACGGCAAAATTATTTATATAAGTATCATTTCAATATAACATAACATAATTTTATTCAGCATTAAACCATTACAATAGTTTATAGCCTACACAGTGAATAATACAATCTTTCTTCCATTCATAGTGACATAATGCAAATAAATATAAAATATCTGTTTATTCCAATTCTTTTCAAGGAGGAATGCAATTATTATATACTTTCTGAGTTGTTATACAAACAATTCGTTAATTATTACAATGCGCTTTTCAGAGGCATAATATAGGTATTTGCTTAACTGTTCGAGTAAGTGTTTAGATTGCTTCGACATGATAGTATCAAATTTATTAAGTGTTGGCCATCTACAGAAAAATCTTGGCAAATACTTTGTTCTCAGTTCCGCATAATACGGACACAGAAGCACAAAATGATACTCACTCTCTATAGCTCTCATATTAAAATATATACACAATCTCTCACTCCGCTCAACATTAGTATATCTCACCGTCTCAATAGCTAAGGTATGTCCAGAAATTCTAAATTTCGTTAAGGCAATACGAAATTTAGGTGTCGCTATACTATTTAGATAACTTTCATAATCAAGGTTGTATTTAAATCTGCTATATGATAATAGTCTGTTTGAACTATTTATCTTGACAAACCAATATTGTTTATATTGATCTACTATTCTATTTGCTCATATGGTATATCTATCAACAGTTGAGTGTGCCAAATATTCGCGAGCCCAAGGTTTTCTAAATCGCGTTTTATATACCCCGCCAAGTTTATTCGATTCTCATTATATTCGCAATCCTCTTTTAACATCCAGTAAATCTTGAAAGTTAGAGAATCGCGATTGGTAAGACTCTTTTGCCAGTATTTGAGTAGTTTTTGTTTCTATATATATTTAAGAGATAACGACCCAACTCTCCGTATAAGGCCTCTAAGTTAGTTGATTTTCTTACACATAACATATTTCTACAGAATTTGGTGTGTACATTTTCTATTTTAGGCGCTTCATGGAACCCCCAAATTTCACATGCATAGTTTAGAATTGATGCCACAAGGGAGTCAAATAATTTACATTTCTCATTACTAGGGATAGTTATCTGGTTAAATACATTGTATAACTTATGAAGTGAGAAAGATGCATGCTGAGCTAAATGCTGTTGGGTTCTTGACAAATTACCATTTTTGAAAAATTCCACTCCCTAATACTCCAATGACGTTACTAGGTCCAATTCAACTTCATTAAGATACAGTTTGGGCATGGAATGCTTGCCCTTTTCAAAGACCATTGTTTTGGTTTTACTAGTGTTAGTTTTTAATCCCCAAATATTACAATAGTTTTGTAAATCGTTTAACATGTATTGTAACGATTCGGCCGATTGTGTAAAGATCACAGAATCATCTGCATATAACAACATAAACACCTTAAGTTCATTAATTGTAAACGTCATTAATATCAGAGTTTATACAACTAGTTATGACGTTAATGAAAAACATGAGCATTATCGGAGACAACGGATCACCCTGCTTTACATTGCATTTACTTTACATTGACTGAAGAAGTTTCAGCATTCTAGGACTTATATTTTCCTGTGAGAGTATATGCCACAGTAAATATCTTCCTACTGTATCGAACGCTTTTTCGAAATCGACAAACGCACAATAGAGATTTTTTTACCTTTTATGCTTAAAACATTTGCAATTAAAGAATAGAAAATAAAAATACAGTCAGCAGTAGATTTACCTTTTTGAAATCCATACTGGTTATCATTTATCTTATTGTGTTTTATGGACCATTAGTAAAACATGAATAAATGTTTTTGCTAACATATTTATAAGAGTTATACCTCTGTAATTACTCGTGGAGTCAATATTTCCCTTATTCTTGAATATAAGAATAACATTCCTTCACCCCAAGACTTTGGATATTCTCCGCTTAAGAATATCTTATTTAAGAAAGAAAATCTTATTTAAGATTTTAACAATATAAGGTAAAATAATATTCCTTGTTGATATAAATATTTCCGGAAAAAGAGTGTCTATTCCGGCTGATTTTCTATTACTAATAGACGATTCTATGACAAAATTAATTTCGGCGATATTTATTTTGTCGTCAAAATCAGGGTCTATAACATCCGACTGGTTATCTGTCGGGTTATCGTTTATATTGTGTACATTATTGTCTGTTTGAAATATTGTTTTAAAAGGATCGAAGAAATCCTGAACTGAAAAGTTGTCCGAGCTTTTTTTCCCTTCTTATTCAAATGTTTGTAATGTTTTTCCAAAAGTCACGCGGTTTTGATTTCGCCAAATCGCATACGCGTTTATTACCTTCACTGCGTTAAACATTCTGTTTTTTCCCTATGATATCCCGCTCAAAACACGTTATATCTTTCTCAATAACGTCATCTAAATTGTCTTGCAGAAAGTTAGTGAATCTTTCGATCGACGAATCAACGCTATCATTATCTATATTTGATATAACATTATTTATTTGATACTGTTTTGTTAAAGCATGTTCATAACAAAAAATTCGCCTTGTTCTCATCCCATATAATTTTGTGAATTATTTATGGTTTGTAGCGCCGCATAGAGCTCCTAACGCATACAGCTCCTCGAGGAGCCATATGCGTCGATTAAAGAACCGCATACAGCTCCTGTCCGATAGAGCTTCCGAGGAGCTCAATGCCTCAATATGCCCGATCGTCCCGCGTTCAGCTCCCCTTCTATTAAATATCAACTACTACAACATAAACTACTGAATAATTTTACTTCAAGTTCTACTCCTTAATTCCTCAATCAACATCATCAAGAACAACAAATCACCATCATTGTGGACGTAATCATCATCATCATCATCATCAACAACATCATCATCATTATCATCATCAACATCATCATTATCATCATCATCATCATCATTATCATCATCAACAGCATTATCATTATCATCATCATCATCATCATCATCATCATCATCAACATCATCATCATCATCATCATCATCATTATCATTATCAACAACATCATCATTATCATCATCATCATCATCATCATCATCATCATCATCATCATCATCATCATCATCATTATCATCATCAACAACATCATCATCATCATCATCATCATCATCATCATCATCACCATCATCAACATCATCATTATCATCATCATCAACATCATCATTATCATCATCATCATCTCACATTATCATCATCAACATCATCATTATCATCATCATCATCATCATCATCATCAGCAGCATTATCATCAACATCATCATTATCATAATCATCATCATCATCATCGAAGGATGAACCTATTGTTACCTATTGTTACTGATGCTCAACGAATTCTAAATGTTAAGTACTGTAAGATATTGATCATGCAGTGTACAATTTGGTCGTAGCGCCACCTTTACTGGACTATACGCCCTTTTGTTTTACCTAGTTGTTGTCATGTGACATTAATCAAGAGGCTTCTGGAAGAAGCTATTCATCAAGAATTTGATATCGTTGAGATACATTTGTACATAACGCATAAATAGTCATGATGATTATTTAGACACCACATATGGTGATGTTAAAGGTTGTACTGATAACAGTGACTGTGAGTATAACAATCATTATCGGAAGTGGGGAGCGCTTTGCGTCAAGAAGAAAGACCCATTTTAAAGTTGATGTGTTCCTTCGACGCATAGAGCTCTATGCGGCAAGGCCTGACGCATACAGCTCCCTGGGAGCTCTATGTGGTCTAACAATGGTTCCTTATTGAGATATTTGTCCTGCTTTTTGATATTAATTAATATTAGCAAAGGCATGTGATCTGAAAATTCATTGCCTGGCAATATTATGATAAAGATCCGCGTGGTCAATCAATAAAAAATCAAGCACACTCCGACCACGTGCCGAGCAATAGGTGTAGTCACCGATTTCGACCCGCCCTGTAACACCGTATATAGCTCATTCCGTATATAGCTCACCAGTAAGCTTTATATGTAGGCATATAGCTCACATTTTCTACGTATATAGCTCACACCAAAGTAAGCTTTATACGGTGAGAAGGCATGGTCATTCCGTATATAGCTTATCACCATCTAAATACAAAATTAGTTAAAATAGGAGCGCACAATAACAGAAAATAATTGCATAAATTATGTTGTTGGTTACATGGCGTCTACCCTTGTCACTACTACTACTACTACTATTACTGCTGCTGCTGCTGCTGCTGCTGCTGCTGCTACTACAACTACCATTATAACTACCACTGCTACTACGACTGCTACTATTAAAAATACTTATAACAGCACAACCACTACTACTTCTACCGATACGACTACCACTACTTCTACGACCACTACTACTTCTACTATGACTACTGCGTTGAAATAGGACATTTTCCTGCTCATTTTGCGTTCTTCAAAGTATATTTTAGGCATACTTTCAACGTTAGTACAGACACATTGCGGATATATATTATTTGTAATATATTGTATGTAGCGAAACACTTGTGCTGAAGTACAAGTGTCGGTCCATCTGTCTGTTCGTCCTAAGTAGGTAAGGATTGCCGAAATGGTAATTTTTGGAAAATCGTAATTAATAGCAAAAGTTTGAATAAATATCTTTACGTAGATTTTTTTTATTATGTAGTGCTATCCTTTTAATAAATGCATAGACAAAGGCATTCTTCAAGTGTTCGTCCGTCTGTCTGTACAGAACCGTTTGTGTACTTGTATAAGCATTCATTTTGGCTATTTCAAAGTCTATTTTAGGCCTACCAGCAACATTTTTATTTCTAAAGCAAATGTATAGTGTTACCCATGTCCGCCTGTGTGTGTGTGCTCGCGCGTGTGTGCGTTCACGTTAGTTCAAAGTCTATTTTAGGCCTACTAGCAACATTACTATTTCTAAAGAAAATGTATAGTGTATCCCTTGTCCGTATATGTGAGTGTGTGTGTGTGAGTGTGAGCGCGCGTGTGTGCGTGTGTGCGCGCGTTCACATTTCGTTTCCACACAATAACTTGAAAGGCTACATGAATTTAATTGGTGTGTAGGTGTATAATAATATAAAATACGTAAGTTCGATGTTGGACATTTTTTTGAGTTATTGCGTTATTTTCAGATTTAATTTGGCGATTTAGTGGATTCCGGACAATAAGTTTTGAAATACTTCATTTATTTAAAGGTAACAAAGCACCCAATGACAGAAAATGTTTTAGTCAATGGTCATCATAAACTGATAATATATTTAGAGAAATGCATAACATAACACTAATTTACCTCGGTCAAAATCGGTAAAGTTCTATGAACGAAATTGAATATCCATATTAAACCTATATTTTACTCAAAATTTAGGTTAAATTTTACCAATTTTGGCCACTTTTTTCAAATTGGTGTTATTCTATTTATTTCTCTATATATTATAACAGTTTCTGATGACCATTGACATGTTTATGACATTCTGTGCTTTTTTTCCTTTAAGTCATATTTGGTATGTAGGTATATAATTGTAAAATACAGACTACGTTCGATTGTGGTCACCATCGGCTACTTTTTGGAGGTGTTATTGCCCCTTTTCTACTTTAATTTCGGCAATTTAGTGCTTTCCGGACAATAGCATTTGATAGACTTCATTGATTTGTTTCATATTTGGTTTGTAGGTGTATACTTGTAAAATGCAGATCAAGATCGAATTAGGTCACAATCAGCTAATTTTTGACAGAGTTATTGCCTCTTTTGGGCTTTAATTTTGGCAATGTAATGGTTTTCGGACAATAACTTTTGAAAACCTTAATGATTAAATTCATTTTTAGTGTGTAGGTATATAATTGTAACGTACAGACCAAGTTTGATTTTAGGCACCATCGGTTGATTTTTAAGATTTATTGTCCCCTTGCGAATTCAGCTTTGAACACTCTACCATAAGACTTTGGACTATGACTAGTCCTTCAAATCGGTGTTCCTGTGACAAAGGCAAGATTGCGGAAACATCCGTTTCTATGGACACATGTATAGTTAAATAGCTCATTACTAGAAAATCGTAAAATAATTGTATAAGACATCCTTGTCATATATGACAAACAATTACATGTATTAACAGTAAGGCATTGATTGACTATGTATGATTATGCCGATTAATCCAACCGTTTCGTCCATCACTAGTGTGCAATTACGTTTATGCATATAAAATACGTGTCGAAAAAAAAACACATTTTATGTTTAATGGAATAAAACAAAACTGTTCAAAAAAGAAATATTCATCAATCGAACGATTGAAAGTAACAAAATACAGTTTTGTTAGATTCTGAACGTCAGCATATGTATACTTTATATACATTTATAATGTAGATGTCAAAAGATATTCATATCATAATCAGATATATATATCAGTAAAAGTGCGATCTTTGTAGATAATTTTTCAGTATGCTTGTGTCTTTTCCTTTACAGCAATTCACATTACAAACTGATGTCCATTATTCAATACCATTCAATGCCCACTTGTCGTAATGTCAGCCAGGCGTTTATCCGACGAGGATCTTTAATGATATTTCTGATCTCGATGCACAAGCCGCTTCCGCTCCCTGCCCTTCGCACAAATCTGCGAACACATACACGTCTAGGAACTTCATCCATTAAATACCAAATGTGGATTTCTGGTAGAGGAATTCTGATCGAATGAATCATTTCTTTGAAATAAGGATTCACTTTTGCAATAATATATCTCGTATGCGGAAAGTTTATAATGCACAACCGAAATATGTTATCCAAAATTTCTCTCGGCAAGTCTATTATGCCAAAGTTAATTTTCCTTCGTTCGTTTCTTTGCTGATTCACCTGAGATTTAAGCAAATCATATTGACTTTCAGCATTGATTTGCACATTTTCTGTTTCATCAAACTCATAGTTTTGGTAGTTAATAGTATGCGAGTCATGTTGCGATTTGTTAGTATTTTCTTCCGAAACATAGTCGCATTTGTATATAGATGCTGCAATGCACGTCTGAAGGTCTAGAGAATCTAACTCCAGGCTAACATAATGCATGCCGTCGTTTTCTTGAAAGTGTCCTAATACGATTAATCTCATATCCTCATGATAAACACCATTATTTGATACTACAGCAGTGTGGCCCAGCCCTAAAGTCGAAAGCACAACGCACTGACAATTATACTCTCTAATTAATGCTACTAATGTTAAATGATCATCATATGTACCGTCCAACTGCATTTGTGCTATATATTCTTCGAAGTGTGTAGGAACGAAGTCCTCATAATAATCCCTGTGTGTTGATAGATGGTCGACTGCAGTCGATCTTAAATTAACTTCATTTGTAAAAATTTCAAGCCGAGAAAATTGATGCGCAATGGCATCGAATTGGCAATTGCCATTCGGAGGTGGATAATACACAACCTTTACCAGATTCTGCCTTGTGAAGTCAAATCTCCCAACATTGTTTTCGTGATTCAGCACAATGTAAAATGTATCGCAATGTTTCTTTCGCGGAGCTTCCCCAAATTTGCAAGTCTCTTTTCATTGTTGATTTTTGACTTTGTGGTACAAGTCTGCTTTCTTCTCAACTTCCTCCTTCCTGACAGTTAGACTTGTAATGTTTTCTACTCCCACCCAATCTACAGATTCTTCACCATTTGGTTTGATGTATTTTATCTGGTACTTGTACCCGTCTTGACGTTTCTTCACAACAGTGGCTACAATAATGTATCTTTTCCTCGGTACTCTGCTTTTACGGAAAGGGTATCTACAGAGCACCTTTTCTCCTATGTTGTATGAGCTATCGAACACCGACTTTTGATTTCTGGTGCCATTTCTTGGCCAGCTTTTTAAGGCGTTCACCGGTTTTCCTTGAAGTAGCCTGTCCACGTGAATAGTATACATCAAAAGGCGTCAGGTTGCCCAGAATAGTCTTGCTGCTCTTGTTGATACTGTATGTCAGCTTTTGAAGACCTGTGACGCAGTTGAATCCCTCACGCCTACGTGTGGCAAATCTGATTTTATGTTTCAAAGTTCTGTTGGCTCTTTCACATTTTCCCTGTGACTGGGGATGATAGGGAGAAGAACGAATTACTGTGATAGAGTACCGTCGACATAAAACCTCTACTGCACCTTTGAATTCGGAGCCATTGTCACATTGTATTATAGTTGGAGCATCGTGTTCGTTTATGATCTCTTATAATGCGCGTGCCACTGTAGCTGCAGATTTGTTGACTAATGGCCGTGCCATCAGAAATCTCGAATATACATCGATGACTTGTAAAATATAATTGTGATTCTCACCACTAACGGAGACTGTTTCCTTTTTCATTTCTGTTAAGTCTATCTGCCAGAGTTTGCTTTCACAGTTTTCGGCCTTGGTTTATTTAAAAATCGCGGACATTGTTTGTGGTAACTTGCACTGGTCCTCTAACACTTTCTGAACTAATGGTTTCAGAGATACCTACGTATTGCTCTTTCAGTCTGAAATAGAGTGATTTACAACCTATTCCAAAATTTTCTGAGTACGTCTTTTTTATTAAGTTTTGATTTCACCCTCCTTTACCAACAGTTTTCCATCAAAGGTCAGTTTCTGTTTCATTCTCTCTTAAGTGTTTGCGCCAACGCCGGTATAAGAACCAGCCCCTTTTCTGTTCTTTGCTTCTCGCCTTGTGAGGAACGCTGAAGGATTTTCTTATACAGGCAAAAATGTGTCGTACTTTTCTTCAGATAATATGCCTATTTTACACTTGGGCATCCTGTTTACACTTGGGCATCCTTAAATACACAAAAAGCAAACATTAACACCTAGTTAGACTCTTTTCTACTTGGTACTTATTATTATAAAGAGTAATAAACACGTGACCAATATACTTGCTAATGGAACTAGATGTTTATTTTTGTGGGCGAAAACATATGTTCCCCCCCCCCCCCCCCCCCCCCCCCCCCCCCCCCCCCCCCCCCCCCATACCAAGTTGTCGATTCCATAAAAATATCTTAGGGTTTAGAGGATACAACTGAGCATTAAATATCGAAATAGTGAACATTTCAGCCAAGTTATTTGAAAATCCTTCAAACGGATCAAGAGTTATGGAGCAGACAAGAAAATTGGCTATGTGACCTATGACCCCTAAGTGTGAACTTGAACATACATAGATGAAACATGCGTTCTGCACGTCGTCTCGATATAGTGAACATTTCAGCCAAGTTATTTGAAAATCATTCAAACGGTTCAAGAGTTATGGGGCGGACGCGAAAATTGGCTATGTGACCTTTGACCCCTAAGTGTGACACTGAACTTGGACCTAAATGGCTGGAACATGCGTTCTGCACGTCGTCTCGTTATAGTGAACATTTCAGCCAAGTTATTTGAAAATCCTTCAAGCGGTTCTAGAGTTATGGGGCGGACACGATCTCGGACAAAAGACCGGACGGACGGACAGACAGACAGACAGACAACTCCACCAACAACAATATGTCTCCCCCATATGGGGGAATCATAATTCCCGCGGGGCCGGGGCAGCAGGGGTCAATCATCAACGTTGATTGAGGACCACTACAGTATGCAACGCTTCAGAGCTTGTGGCGTTTCGGAGAAGTATAATTTAAGTATTCGCAGTCAACGTATATAATTCTATATAAAACTTGAGAGCCCCTGTCCGGAGCTTATTACAACCTAATGGTCATTTGAACAAACATGGAAGATGAACACTAGATGCTATAACCCAAATCTCAAAGCATCACTGCTTCGCGGAGGCTGATATTTTTTACTTTTACACATATAATGAAAATATAATCTTGAACAAAATGCTTTCACATTGTTAAATGTTTAGAAATGTTTCAGGGCGCGACTATGGACATCAGTCTAGAGGCATGAATTAACAAACAGTTCATTTTAAAGAACACCATTTTTGATTTTTGATCTTTGAACTAAAACTTATAAGCATCATTCAAAAATCGTGATAGAACTTTATTGCTTTAAAATGACTTTAAATTATGCATATAAAGCGTTTCACCGTTACATATATTATCAACTGTATAGTCCGTCTGAATTCACCTGTCGGGGCGAGGTTTCGAGTTTAACCAAGCAAGTCGGACCATTAAGGCGTAACAAATAATTCGTTTCAGGTTTCATGACCAAAAAATTAGGGTAGGTAGGTCGGTAAACTTTTTCTTTGTGGAAAATATTTTTATCACAATCATGGCCCATTATCCAAAATTGTTGTTTAAAGGGTTATTAAATCACACAGAATGCAATATTTACATACGTTAAGTATTAATATATCGATGTAAACATTAAAACATGAATTATAATTATTTATAAAAAGATTCAAGAAACAAGAGGGCCATGATGGCCCTATATTGCTCACCTGAGTATCAGGGTCATAATTTGAACAATCGTCACAGAGAAACACTAGACAATGTCACATACAAAATATGAAAGCTCTGGGCCTTGTAGTTTCAGAGGAGAATATTTTTAAAGTTTTTTCCTATATAAGTCAATAGAAGCCATGTGACCCCCGGGGCGTGGCCAGTTTTGACCCCATGGGCATAATTTGAACAATCTTGGTAGAGGACCACTAGATGAATTGTTACATGCCAAATATAAAAGCTCTTGACCTTACAATTTCAGACAAGAATTTTAAAGTTTTTTTCCTATATGTCTATATAAAACATGTGACCCTCGGGCGTGGCCAGTGTTGACCCCAGGGGCATAATTTGAACAATCGTGATAGAGGACCACTAGACAAGGTCACAGGCCAACTATGAAAGCTCTGGGCCATGCGGTTTCCGAGGAGAAGATTTTTAAATTTATTTTTCCTATATAAGTCTATATAAATCATGTGACCCCCGGGGCGTAGCCAGTTTTGACCCCAGGGGCATAATTTGAACAATCTTGGTAGAAGACTACTAGATGATGTCACATACCAAATATGAAAGCTCTTGTCCTTGCGGTTTTAGAGTAGAGATTTTTAAAATTATTTTCCTATATAAGTCTATATAAACCATGTGACCCCCGAGAGCATCAGTCCATTTCGATTTCACATTACAGGGGGTCCCCTTCAATTCCCTTCAATTACTCCTAAATCACTTACCAGACACAAATCATTGCTTTTGAAGTTTGTTTTGCATGCATTAATCTTCATTTTTACTTAAAAATATTGAACATTATACTCGACATCTTACCTAGAATCATCTTCAAAGTTTACCCTGCGTTTCTTTATCCCTTCAGTATATTAAACCAAAATTAAGAGACACTGAAATCGATCTAAATTTGATTGCCAAGTACAAAGTACCACACATTCCACCGTGGACTTTGGAAACACCAATAATTATTTTTGATCTTTGTAATAGTAACAAATCCATTAGAAACCCTACTGTCTTTGAAAGCAAATTTAATGAAATCAGTCGAAATACAGTAACTTTCAGCATATATACACAGATGGTTCTAAAGATGGAGATAAGGTAGCTGCTGCAGCTGTTGTTCACAAACACAGCATAAAGAGCCGCCTGCCTGACAAGGCCTCTATCTTTTCAGCTGAACTTAAGGCAATTGAACTTGCGTTATATTCAGGAATCTGATGATGACCATTTTGTAATCTTTTGTGATTCCCTTTCATCTCTTCAAGCACTGGGTAATATGAAACCTGATAACCCAGTTTAGCTTCAGCTTTTAGAAAAGTACAATTATCTTATAGTTGATAATGTTATTATTTTCTGCTGGCTTCCAAGCCATGTAGGAATACGTGGTAATGATAGAGCTAATAGTGCTGCTAATAGGTTTACATATATCTAATGCTAAATTACCCCTTATACTGATTTTAAAGTTGTATTAACACGTTTATTCGTAACTCTTGGCAAGCCGCTTGGGATTTGTCAGTTAACAATAAACTCCATTCAATTAAACCGTTACTTAGAGAATGGCGTTCTTCTAGTAGACCCATTCGTCGAGAAGAAGTTGTCCTAGCCCGGTGCAGGATAGGGTATACACGTTATATTCATTCATATTTATTACAAGCTGAGCAATTACCAGAATATATACCATGCTTTGCACTGTTAACGGTTAAACACATCTTGTTGGAATGTGTAGACTTTGATCCTATGCGTCAAAGGCACTACAATGTTAATACTACAAAAGAGTTATTTGATACTATAGATTTTAGTCTTGTTTTAGATTTCCTAAAAGAAATCAGACTATATAAATCTTATATATTAATACTTGTTTATATACCCGTTGACGGACATTTGTTGATTTACATATATAGTTTATATTACTACCATTTCTTCATCTTTCGTCGGTTTTTGCGCACAATATGACCTATTGTCGACGTGCCGTAAAACACCATTCATTTAATTCCATTCTAAGAAATTAATTTAAGATCTTCCTCCAATTGACGTCCCTAATCCTGCTTATATTCCTGTCCATTTATAAATAATTTCTCTCTCACCATTCTCACATTATTCCCCTTCTCTTCTTCACGTTTCGTGATAGGATAGAGAGCTTGACGTTTGTTTATAACCTGTCTTGGCCACTGAGGTTTTACCGCATAATTATTCTTTTTCAAGTCCATTCTTAAGTTCCTTTTTTCCTTACGTTTTCAATGAGTATTGATGAAATTTCACAACAATTGGTCTGGTCTTGTTAACTTTCCTCTGGCCCAGCCTGTGTATGTGTGCTCGATCGATTTCTATCCTCCCCACCGCCTCAATATATACACTATATAAATTGCTAAATATATCTGCCTAATGTGTAACACTCTATAACACAGTTGTCTACTGATTGATGTCATTTTGATGTTCATAATTTAAAAAAAAAAGTCTTAATGACCTGACATTTGTTATCAAATGTATGACATTAATCATGTTAATTACCCTTCGTGAGAAATCGCATACACTGACAATACTCTACAACAGTATAATTGCACACTTCTAATTGCACCATACAGCTTATAATGAGATAAGGCGGATATATTTCAGAAGAATTCGTACAGGCACAGTTCAGCTGATGATGATTTTTTTGGGCGCTCATTATAGCGCGTTACTATTCCAAAACCGCTCAAAACATTAGTTGTATTGGAAGAATGCATAATTAGGAATGCTGAAGGTGTAATGTTGAAAACATTTTTTTAATCGAACACGTCAAACAATATACCTGTGCAGATCTGTTTACTTTCGTCCTGTTCATGGGTAGTTAAAAGGGAGCCGTCGAATGACGACAATTATGGAATGTCATTATAAAGGCATGACAGCTCGATATGAGACAAGATTTTTTTGTATTATGACATTCTTGCTGATATCTTACAGTTTGCCATTTACTTAAATATAAGTTGTTTTACGATATTTACTCAGTGTGATATTTGCTTATGATTTTTAAATAGTTTGTTTTTATATTTTACTATTGCCATGACTTTTGTCACATTTATTATATTTCATATTTAATCATGATTTGCATCTCATTGTTAACAGCTTGGCTGTTTTATTTACATTTTGCATAGTATGACTTATAATTATCATGGCTGTGTTCATTTAAGGGAAGATAATGATAAGGTGTTCAAATCGATGTAGAGGCCTTAAGTGACAACAATCAAAACTATATATAGTTTTGAATCTTCTCATGTACTGATCGAAAATGGCTATGATGTTAATTGAAACTGGTTCAAACTAGAATAATATCCGATCTCTTGAACATATTGCTTCTAAGTATACCGTTATGATTTCGACAAACATGCTGAAATATGGCATTGATGTGCATGGTATGCCATTCTGCAACTTTATTATTTTTTGTTTTACTATAATCAACAAATTGAAATTAAATTATCGTTAACTAACACATATAGAAATAAAATACGTTTACATCGTGTGGTCTGCATAAATTTGGAACATACCAAAGAATTTATAAAAATGGTACTTGTTGCTCCCTGACTTGACTTACAGTATGCAGATAGTAGTAGGACTGGTCGTCCTTGTGTCTTTTTATATGTGACCGTGTGTGGTATCATGGCATACGTCTACGGCGTGGTATTTCAGTATTGCAGCCTGTGTCAGTATATATATGACTGTGTGTGGTATCATTTCATACGTCTACTGCGTGGTATTTCAGAATGGCAGCCCTGTGTCAGTATATATGTGACTGTGTGTGGTATCATGGCATACGTCTACGGCGTGGTATTTCAGTGTGACAGCACTATTAAGTAGAGGATTAAGCTCTCAGCTAATAATATACACAGAGTACGCAAATGCCAAATTGTCGGAACCAATCAGATTTATTCCGGTGTAGTTTCATATACTATTTTTTGAAATATCTTAACATTGTATGTTAACACAATGTTGCCTGATATAAGGCTCGAACTCTAAACCTTCGGTTCAGTAGCATAGTAGAGCCATTTGTTGCGGTACTAAATAATATATAACAAATGCCACGATCGTCAATCTGATTGGTTTCGATACTTTAGCATGTGAGCGATCTCTACACCGTCATGATTTGTTAAAAGCCACGTTAAACCTCATACATACACCTTCGTTACGATACTTACGTATTATATTAGTGTACATGTACCAGTACTATTATATTAGTGTACACGTACCAGTACAGACTGCTGTTGTTAATATTGCAACCAAATGGCTTCCAAAGTATCAATCAACATTTGAACATTATCTCTTTCGGATTATATTCTTTCTTTTCCAATTCTAAGCCACACAGATACGTCACTGAAGCTTGTTCATAGCAACATAATTAATAACTTAGATAATGTGTGTCTTCTTTGATTCATTGTGCCGTTAATATTAAAACCAATACATCTTTTGAAATAAATATTTGTCATATATTCATATTCTGTTTAGATGTTATATTCCTTTTGTTTGTTGCAATACAATGCCGGATACGTATATACATGAATATTTATATACATGATGCAGAAGAACAACCTCTGAACTGTGCGATTGTCATTTTTATTTCACAACGACATAATTCTGCCATCAGTCTCAAGCCTTTTTCATCAGTTACTCGATTGAATAAAGCAATCATTTACATGCTTTTAATGAGATTGTTTATACAAAGCTCATACGTTACCATGTTCTAAATTGATTATGAAAATCAAATGTTTTATCGGTGTCACAATAAGCAGGTGGCCGTTGTATAAAAAAAAGTATGATAATGGACCTTCGGAAACGGCCGAGCACAACACATACGAAATATTGCAGTCCCGATTTGATTGAGACTGTTCATGAGCGGTAGTGAAATACACTGATTACCGCTCATGCCCTCTAGCCCCGGGTTGAGCAGAACTCAATATTCATAAAATCAATAGTACACAATTTTAACCATCCCGAAGATGGCATGCATACGGCGGTGGACATGGAGTTATACGCTTCCCCATGTCGTACGGCGTATGGTCCCAGTATCTAATAAAATTAAATGCACCGAAGAGCGAAATAAACATAATGGAATTTAGTTGGGAGCAGCGGTTATGAAGCCTGCGTATCACAAGTAACAGCCTAAAGACTACATTAAAAAGCAGACAACATATCCTATAATTGGTTAAACAATACCCAGAGCCTTTTATCGGCCGGAGTAGTGGAACCACCGAATCAAAAATTAAGTAAGAAAACATAAGAAATTGAAAATGCAAAACCGGTAACTAAATATAAGTATCGGGCTTAGCGATCTCCAAACATCGAATGAATAACAGTACTGATTGCAAGCGCGGGGAGACGTTTTACTGCCGCCACACTGCACAAGCAACGCCACTGTGCTATAGTCGAATATCCAGGTCAGAAAGATACATCTGGCCAAATATTATAACTGCTCTATAACTCAAAAACTTCTAATAGGACTGCAATGAATCTTCACACAATGATAGATGGTTATGAGTGGACGTTTAGCGTGCAAGAACCATAACTATGCCCTCAGTTAACTTAGAGTTATTGCCTTCTGTAATTGTATACTTATAACTCGTGTCCGCTCTATAACTCGAACTCTACTAATAATAAGACTGCAGTGAAATTTCACACAATGATAGAAGACACTGAGAGGACAAACATAGTGCAAGAACCATAACTCTGCCTTCAATTAGATTAGAGTTATTGCCCTTTTAATTTAATACTTTTAATACATAACTCAAAAACTACTAATCTGACTGCAATGAAATTTCAAACAATGATAGAGGGCAATAAGATGACGTACAGTGCGCAAGAACCATAAATCTGCATTCATTTCCATTAAAGTTATTGCCCTTTTTAATTTTATACTTATAATTTGTGTCTGCTCCATATTATGAAAACTCGTCTCCGCTCCATAACTCGAAAACTACGTGTGGGACTGCAATGAAATTCCCACAATGACAGAAGTCAATGAGAGGACGTGCAGAACACAAGAAACATATCTCTGTGTTCTTTTGAATTATAGTTATTGCCCTTTGTAATTTTATACTTATAATTCCTGTCCACTCAATAACTCGAAAACTACTTATAGGACTGCAATGAAATTTCACACAACATGAGAGGACGTGCAGAGTGCATGAACCATAACTCTGCCTTCAATTAAATTAGAGTTATTGCCCTTTGTAATTTTATACGTATAATTTGTGTCCGCTCAATAACTAAAAAACTGCTAGAAGGGACTGCAACGAAATTGTACACAATGGTAGATGGCAATGAGAGAAAAAGTGCAAGAACCATAACTCTGACTTAATCTAAATTAGTGTTATTGCCTTTGTAATTTATACTTATAATTCGTGTCCGCTCCATAACTCGAAAACTACTAATGGGATTACAATCAAATTTTACACAATGGTAGAAGGCTATGAGAGTAAGTACAGTGTATACAATAGTATAAGTGCCCTTTGTTATTTTATACTTATAGTTCTTGTCCGGAGCAGAACTAAAAAAGTACAAGACTGGCATAAAACATCACACAATGATAGTGGGCAAGTAGACAAAGTGAATATTGCAACATCCAAAATTCCATCTTCATGGTCAATGGAGTCATTAGCATTTGTAATTTTATACTTAAAATTATTGTCCGAAGCATAGCTCCAAAAATACAAATGGATCTATAATGAAATACAATGACAGAGAGCAATAAGAGTATGTGGAGAATGCAAGAACCATAACTATATGTGTATTTAAATTAGAGTTATTCCCCTTTGTTATTCTATTCTTATTATTCTTTTCGGTTGCATACCTTAAAAACTACTAACGGGACTGGAATGAAACTTCACGCAAAGATAGAGGGACATGAGAGGAAGTGCAGAGTGCAGTAACAATAACTCTATCAGATAGAAATTAGAGTTACTGCGTTTTATAGTGTTATACGTATATGTTTTGTTCATTTTACTTTCTGCTTTATGTGCTCTGATAATGCGTCCTTTAAACAAAACACCCAATCATGGGTTCTACAGCTACTTTGGAAAAACACTGCGGCGAGGGATATGGCTTTCTCTCAGACTGTTTCTTGTTCTATATAAAATCATATGACATTATATCTTGCTCTCATTGATAACAAAGTATCAAAGTGGATTCCGGCGCCAACGAGGCACAACAGACAATCTCATACGATTTGAATCGTTTCTTAGGGAAGCTTTCATAAAAAAAGAACATCTAGTCGCTGTATTTTTTGACTTGGAGAAAGCTTATGATACAGCATGGAAGTATGATATTATGAATGATCTTCATGACCTTGGTCTTAGAGGCCGATTACCTATTTTTATAGAGAATTTCTTAGAGGACAGACAGTTTTGTGTCCGAATGGGTTCAACCCTCTCTGACATCCATGAACAGGAGATGGGTGTGCCACAGGGCAGCATACTCTCTGTCACTCTTTTTAGTATAAAAATTAACAGTATTGTTAAATGTATCAATCCTGGTGTGGATTGCTCTGTATATGTTGACGACTTTGTTATATGTTATCGTGCAAAAAACATGAACACTATTGAGAGACAACTTCAACAATGTCTCAATAAACTTCAGACCTGGTCTGATGAAAATGGTTTTAAATTTTCTAAATCTAAAACTAATTGTATGCATTTTTGTCAACTACATAAACATCATGAAGACCCTCATCTAACACTGGATGGCACACCAATACCGGTAGTGGATGAGACAAAATTCCTTGGTCTTATTTTCGACCGTAAATTAACGTTTATACCACACCTTAAATACTTGAAGGCCAAGTGCCTAAAAGCTCTTAATTTACTTAAAGTTGTTGCAAACACTAACTGGGGAGCAGATCGTAAAGTCCTCTTGCGACTTTACAGATCTCTTATCAGATCCAAGCTGGACAACGGCTCAATAGTATATGGATCGACCCGCAAGTCTTACTTGCAGATGCTCGACCCTATACATAATTAAGGATTACGACTCGCCTTAGGTGCTTTTCGTACATCACCAGCCGAAAGTCTATATGTTGAAGCTAATGAACCATCACTGTCTCATAGACGGGACAAGTTAGCCCTTCAATATGCCATTAAATTAAAATCTTACCCTTCAAACCCAACTTCCGATAATGTCTTTAATCCCAGTTGTGAACCTCTTTTTGATCGAAAACCGAAGGCCATCCGACCATTTGGTCTTCGTATTAAACTAAAATTAAGAGACACTGAAATCGACCTAAATTTGATTGCCAAGTACAAAGTACCACAAATTCCACCGTGGACTTTGGAAACACCAACAATTATTTTCGACCTTTGTAACAGTAACAAATCCAGTACAGACCCTACTGTCTTTCAAAGCAAATTTAATGAAATTAAATCGAAATACAGTAACTTTCAACATATATACACAGATGGCTCTAAAGATGGAGATAAGATAGCTGCAGCAGCTGTTATTCACAAACACAGCATAAAGAGCCGCCTGCCTGACAAGGCCTCTATCTTTTCAGCTGAACTTAAGGCAATTGAACTTGGCTTAAATTATATTCAGGAATCTGATGATGACCATTTTGTAATCTTTTCTTATTCCCTTTCATCTCTTCAAGCACTGGGTAATTGTCACAGGATGACCTTAGTGGTTGGGCTAACTCAGGAAAGAATCAATGACGGTGAATGCATTTACATAAATTTAATGCAACTTTTAAAATATGTTTAATATATATACAATTATCTAAAAAAACAAGCGAATACACAAATGAACTATGAAAAGAATGTTCTCCTGAACGTTTAAGACGTTCTTAGTATTGTTATAAATACTGAAAGTCTAAGACACTAAAGTGTTGTTAAATCTATAACAATGTTGATCTAGCGCGATAACTGTGATGCGCGAGAGCTCATGAAGATGATGATGCGCGAATTCAATGGATGATTGTCATCAAATGCCTTCTGTAAGGGTTGATGACGCGATGCAATGATAGTTAATCTCCACTGAGATTGTGAATGATATTCCTCCAGTGAGGACTGGTAACGGGCCCACCTTGTGTCCCGGGGGTTGTCGTTAGTAAAACCTGGCTGCGCAGGTACGGGGACCGTCTCCACCGCTTGTAACGTTATTCGTGGAAGCTTAGCTCCACTCCTGGATATCCAAACCTAGATGGCTTACTCCAACCCTGGATGGCTTATATCCTGGATGGCTTATATCCTGGATGGCTTAGGCTGTAATTATACATACGTTTAGATGTCGGTTGACAAACATAACAATCTTGCATAATTACCATTACCCAAACAAATCATTATTCGATCAATATATGTAAGCTGTACTAATGATGAGTAGCAATGTATACATATTCTACAACGCCATGTATACGCTATGTACGTCGCTGTTAATCAATGCCCCTAATACATGTAATATAAACATGATCAAATTACTCATATATTACACTCACTGAGTTATGCATGCACGCATTTATTCTTGTCACTCATCTCATTGTTAACTAATGTTGACAATCGTGTATTACAATCACCGAGTTATACGCCAACGTTAACTAATGCACCTAATATCCACTGTTATCAAATTAATATTGTTTTACAATTAATGATCAATTACAATAATTACATCTAATAAAGTAACTTCAAAATCATATGCTAGTCTAAAGTTATGTTTGAGAAACATCAATGCTAACCGGATGTCGTAACCGCCAAACAAGATGGCGCCGCCCACTGAATACAAATATACGATAAAAGTTTGATAAAACTACTAACCACATGTTGCCTGTGAAATTTGCCGTCCAATCTCTGTTCCAACAAAGTACTATCGATTATCCCGGCGATAGCTAGAAGACAATGGGTTTTATAGCAAACATTACGCCCAAATCATTATTTCCCCCGTTCAGTCCGTGACAAACGTGGCTAAATCTACAGTATTGAATCTACACGACAGGCCCCTTATACAATTTTGCCGTTTAAGGAAAATATACCTATACGTTTACATGCATTAGCACAAAACTAAACTTATGACACGGCCTCTCTGGCGGCCACTTAAAATGTGCACGCTTTTACGTGTTACATGAATAGATCATGAATATTGTGAAATTGTTTCAACTCGAACAATAGATTTTGGGTGTAACCGATACCAAGAGCTATATACGACCAGTACGCTCTACCCGTGACATTTTGTGACAGTAATATGAAACATGATAACCCAGTTGTGCTTCAACTTTTAGAAAAGTACAATTCTCTTATAATTGATAGTGTTATTATTTTCTGCTGGCTTCCAAGCCATGTAGGAATACGTGGTAATGATAGAGCTGATAGTGCTGCTAAGGCAGCATTAGATTTACATATAACTAATACCAAATTACCTTATACTGATTTTAAAAGCTGTATCGAACACATATATTCGTAACTCTTGGCAAGCCACTTGGGATTTGTCAGTTAACAATAAACTCCATTCAATTAAACCGTTACTCGGAGAATGGCGCTCTTCTAGTAGACCCATTCGTCGAGAGGAAGTTGTCTTAGCTCGGTGCAGAATAGGGCATACACGTTATACTCATTCATACTTATTACAAGGTGAGCCATTACCAGAATGTATACCCTGCTTTGCACCGTTAACGGTCAAACACATATTGCTGGAATGTGTAGACTTTGATCCTATGCGTCAAAGGTACTACAATGTTAATACTATGACCGAGTTATTCAATACTATAGATTTTAGTCTAGTTTTAGATTTCCTTAAGGAAATCAGACTTTATAAATCAGTATAATATGTTCTTGTATATAATTACTTTTTTATATACCCGTTTTCGGGCATTCGTTGATTTACATATATAGTTTATACTACTACCATATCATCCCTTATTTTTTAATAGTTTTATCCTGATATATTTACATTAATTTTTAATTAATCCTTCATTTATTCATATTTCATCAAATTTTGCGCACAATATGACCTATTTATGTGTCGACGTGCCGTAAAACACCATTTATTCATTCTCATTGGTATATGACGACAGTTCAGTGTTTGGGTAAGGTATACCTTCCATTCCATATCACCAAGTACTACACTGTTTACGTGTATTTACATTCAGGAAAAAACTCAAAATCCTGTTTTGTTCCGCTTAAATATACGCAATGTGGCAATACATGTAGTTAACACGGCTTTACTCTATTGATTACTTCTTTCATACATTTAATATAAAGGGTAATCTACTCAGGGATTTCTAATTTTATAGGCTCCATTTGCTGATTCAGCCACCGGATTAGACATTATAAGCTCTACTGGACGATGGGATGATTTGTTGTCTGTCGTCCATCGTCCATTGTCCGTCCGTTAACATTTTATTGTGTACATACTAGTTATTAGTAGTTATATAAGATCTCGGGTGAATTCTTGCACCAGCCAGATTCGATCGCTGTTAGTTGTGTTGGAAAAACTACATACGTTGGCATGAGAACTCTACATTGTTTATCAGACCTTAACAAAACATACACAGTAGTTATATATTTATAATATCTCGGACGAATTCTTGAACCAGCCAGATTCGATTACTAATAGACTTATCTGCACAACATTGTATAATTTTGCCTTGTGGGCACTTTAGATTTATTTTTTTCATCCGATCGTAACCAAACTTTCACAGTAGTTATATTTCCATATGATCTTGGATAAGCTTTTGAACCATTGCTAATACATGAACTATATATGCCCTTGATTTGGCAAAAAAAATGCATAGTTTTGCCTTGTGAACATTGTAGTTCCTCCATGTTTTATCCGATTTTCCCCACATTTACATAGTAGTTATGTATCCATAATGTTACCTAAACTGTTTATATTTACGCTGCCTCATGTTTATTGTTAATTTTGACATTCAATGTCATTGAAACATATAACAAGTTTGTATTTCTGGATTAGTCTAAAATATATGTATGATTTTGTTGCATATTTATGTCTGAGAAATGTGTATAATAATATTATCTTTGACATTTTCTTCAATCATGAATATCTGACGGTACTGGAGGGAATTATCCGCTCCTAAATTGAAAACATTACATATTGCTATCGTGTTACTACTATGGCACATCCATTATCATTCAATCTTAAGGACTATTGGTCAGCCATCGTTGAAAAGAAAATCCAAAATGGATGGGGTATGGTTAATTGAAATGTTCATCCAAATGCATATTATAGGCAAGAACATTGTCCATGATATAATAGATGACAATAATCCAACACTATTTATGTGAACATAATGTCAGAAACAATATTTATTTGGCAGAAAATTACTCGAAGATGTTGTTTTTTTATGTTAAATAAATGTGTCCATAGAATTGTCCATTTATCTAAAAATGGCACACGAGACATTATCAAAACATTTACCTAATGTGTAAAATAATATCTCGGAAGGGGTTTTTCAACCTTGCATATTTGATGGTATTGAAGTGAGTTACATCAATTGAATTGGCAACAAAACGTAGTAACATCTTACATAATTATGGATTATATGTCATTGCTTTCAGTTATCTGGTTATGATGCGACTACTCATGGCTGAGTTAAGGCCTTCGAACTGTCGACATTTTAAATAGTTGGTAATGTACGGTAAAAACTTGTTTTCTTGGTTCAAATTTCCCCGTATAAACGTGTTTTTTTTCCTTCTTTCCTTATAATTATAATTTTTATATGTTTTCTTGTAGTGTAGACAGTTACACCGCCTTGACTTTTAAAGATGTTAAATTATATGACATGTAATACTAGTATACCCCACGTATGTATAGAATAATATTGAGAGTGTGTACAGTCATCCAAATAAATAAAACAAATATGATTAAACAAATACTTATAAGATGTGTGTATAAAGTCTTTATTTCTTGTGTAATTTTGGTAATACTGACGTTTTCTTAAGATGTTATTTCTTATTTCTGATTGTTAGATCATCCTTTTAAACGAGTACGAAATAAACACATAATTTATAAAATTTTAAAAATTAAGAATTTGTTGTGGTATTGCCATTATTGAATTTCATTTAATTTAAAAGTAGGTATAAAAGTCGAACAGTTAACGTATATTTTACAGAGCACATTCAATCAAAAACATTGTAATTGTGTCTCATGATCTTATTTATGAGCATGCGATCATAATTTTACAATGTACACATTTACTGGTCATCTGAGACATTGCCTAAGCGAATATTAGAATAACGCGTATCCCATTAGGTTTCATTTGCATATAGTAATAATACTTATTATCGTGTTAACGTAGTGTTTTGTCAACCTGGAGCAGAGCAATTTCTGGTGACGTTTGCAATTATATCAACGTAATCATTCCTCACGCGCCTATTATCGCAGATTTATAAAAAAAAACTGCCTCCAGAAATAGTAGATTACTAGACATTGCCTATTGTAATATAGACAATTACTCTATATGGACCTGCCAAGAAGTTTGTGAATCGCTTAAAATCTTAGCTTTTATGAGATAATATTTTCGATATGTATATTGACAAACTGTTGGTATCCTTAACGGTATTTACTCTGCACTTCTTGTCGCAGATTTGTTTTTGTAGTGCTATGAAATATTGTTCGTGTTGGGTCTTTGACCAAATGCTCAGACATTTGTCAACGAAGCCTTTAGTGATATCTCTCGGTATCCGGATTATAAATCAAATATTGACAACCCTTTCTTTTATACTACGGTAACTAATGCATGTCGTATGGAGCTTAACAAAGCTAATATTTCTGAACATTGTTTTCGCTTCATTTCTCAATTTTCATCTCTCACTTGAAAATGGAGAAAAAATAAGAAAACTTTATGCCAAGAGATATGATTTTAATTTCAATATATCTAATTATCCCTAATTAGATGGGTATGCTTCCAGACCAACGTCTTATGGGATATATGTTTCTTAACTTATTGTTTGTTTCTATAGTTTGAGTCGAGTTTAGGACTTCAATATTCAAAATCCTTGCATAACTAAAAACTACTCAGTCGGGATTACCGGTATTATAAACTTCGAAAAATGTCTGCACATTTTGTTGTCGTAGCCCTGACCTCCTTTTAAAGTATAAATATCGACAAGGATTATTACAACCTGACTTCTATAGTGCTGTGCGTGACACAGACCAATCGGTGCACTACTTTCAAGGCTCGGGTAGTCGAAAAGCAAAACAAACTGCCTATGTACTGGATTCCTACATTACATAAAAAACGTATAAAGCCCGCTTTATTTCCAATTCTAGTGCCTGCACCCCTACAAACATCTCGAAGCGTTTAACTTGTCTTACTGCCGTTAGAAATCACGTTAAAGAATATAGTGCTGAAACTTATGAAAACTCTGGGATTAATTTATTTTGGTGTATTAAATATTCAGGAGACGTTTTTGATTACAATTGCAATAAATGTCAAGTGTCATCTATAAATACTTATGACTTATATACACTATATACAACTTTAACACATCACCGTATTAAAGACAAGCAAATTCTCTAGAGAAAAAAACTACATGTTTTGCCTATAACAATATTAATTTAAAAGCGTGTTTTACTAACGGCAGTTAAGACAATTACACTATGTGGACTAGCCATGAAGTTTGTGAAGCTGCATTTTACTATTAGAAAATATTTTGTCACGTATGGTACTACCGTTTATAGACAAAGTGTTGGTATCCCTATGGGTACGAACTGTGCATCTCTTGTCGCTGATTTGTTGTTGTATTGCTATGAAAGAGCCTTAAATGACACCTCTCGTTATTTGGATGACACATTCAACATTGACAATCCTTTCTTTTCTACTATATTTAATATTATTTATCCTAAGAAACTTCAACTCAACAAAGCTAACATGTTTGATACTGTCGCTTTTTTTCTTGGATTTACATCTCTCTAATGGAAATGGCGAAATGATTAGTAAAATCTATGACAGGAGGGATCAATTTAATTTTGATATTTTTAATTACCCCTAATTAGATGAGGATGTTCCCCGAGCTACTTCTTATGGGGTATATGTTTCTCAACTTATTCGTTTCTCTAGAGCTTGTAATCGTGTTGAGGACTTTAATATTTTTAATATTTGTATAACTCAGAAGCTACTAGAGCAAAGCTCCTTTACCATATACTTCGAGAAAACATTGCAAAATTTTATTATCGTAATCCTGATCTACTTTTAAAATATAAAAGTGTAATTTAAGAACTCTTATACGACACGGACTATCACAACCTGACTAGTATGGTGATGTGATTTACAAACATAGTAAGATCCTTAGTCATAATCATCTTCATACAATCTTTATTAAACTTGTTAAAACGATTATCAAAAGAGGTTATGACCCTGTCATTTTGCAAAGCACTGCATGTTTAGTGGTTGGCCCATTTACAGTTTGCCAATATGCTTTCCTCTTTGATTGTGCGATGACCGGACAGATTGCGGACCCTATGATGACATCTACCCAAATCCTAAAGGATGGTAGCGTTTGATATTTGTATTTAAGCTAATTATGATGAAATCAGCTTACTTTTAAATAAACACAACCCTGTTGCATTTTGTCTTCAAGAAACTTTCTTGAAGACTAGTGATAAAATATCTTTTAAAAACTATTCATTGTATAACTATATTTGTGATACAGGTGATAAAGCTTCTGGAGGAGTTTCGATTCTTGTGAATCGAAACGTTCCTCACAGAACTGTTGCGTTGAAAACTGGTTTGCAAGCTGTTGCGGTCAGTGTTACGATGCACAGAGTTATAACAATATGCTCCTTATATTTACCGCCCAGTTCTTCACTAGACCTCAAAGATCTAAATCACCTAGTTGCACAATTACCATCACCTTTTATACTCTTGGGTGATTTTAATGCACACAACTACATTTGGGGTTGTAAGGATATAAACGATAAAGGCAAGAAAGTTGAGGATTTCTTAGCCAAAAATAATTTGTGTCTTTTTAATGATAACAAATCACATACTTATTTACATCCAGCAACAGGCTGTCATTCTTCCATTGATTTAACAATATGCGATCAAACGCTCATGATGGATTTGTCGTAGAGTGTTAGTGACGACCTATGTGGAAGTGACCACTTCCCCTTATTTCTTGAAAATATCGGCCCTCCACTCCTCGAAAAAACGCAACGATGGGAACTTCGCAAAGCTGATTGGGATACGTTTCAATCTCTTATTAAAGCCTTCCGTTTTCGAGGATGTCGAAGACGCAACTGCTCTTTTTACCAAAACCCTTCATGATATAGCTGATCAAACTATTCCAAAAACCTCGGCAAATCCAAAACGCCCACATAAACCATGGTACGATGATGACTGCAAAAAGGCAGTCAGCGATCGTACAGCTGCATTGAATGCTTTTAACTTGCGGCCAACTCAAAATAATTTAGATACTTTTAGAAAGCCCGTCGTACTATTAAGGATAGCAAGAGGAAATCCTGGAGATCTTATGTCTCTAGGCTGAACTCACGTTCATCTCTTAAGAAGACATGGGACATGGTCCGGAAAATAAATGGTAAAGGTAATTCTAGTTGTGTAAATCATCTTAAAACTGATAATGAGGATATTACTTCTGTCAAAGATATTACCAATACTTTGGCGGAAACGTTTTCTAAAAACTCTTCTTCTGAAAATTGTCAACCAAATTCTAAAAAAAAAGAAACTAAAAGAACAGAAGAAGCTGAATTTCAAGTCTTAACATTGGAGAAATATAATAAACTGTTCACTCTCAAAGAACTTCGAGAATCCCTTATAAAGGCTCATGGTACATCAGCTGGTCCTGATGATATACATTATCAATTATTAAAACATTTACCTGAAACCTGTCTCTCTACACTTCTTGATATATTTAATAAGGTTTGGGGGACCGGAAACTTCCCCGATTCTTGGCGGGAAGCAATCGTTATTCCAGTCCCCAAACCTGGAAAGGATCATACGGACCCAATAAATTATCGCCCTATTGTCTTTAACGAGTTGTATATGTAAAACCATGAAACGAATGATTAATGAGAGACTCGTTTGGTACCTGGAATCCAACAAGCTGATAATAAAGTATCAAAGTGGATTCCGGCGCCAACGAGGCACAACAGACAATCTCATTCGAATTGAATCATTTATTAGGGAAGCTTTCGTAAAGAAAGAACATCTAGTCGCTGTATTTTTTGACTAGGAGAAAGCTTACGATACTGCATGGAAGTACGATATCATGAATGATCTTCATGACCTTGGTCTTAGAGGCCGATTACCCATTTTTATAGGGAAATTCTTAGATGATAGACAGTTTCGTGTCCGAATAGGTTCGACCCTCTCTGACATTCATGAACAGGAGATGGGTGTGCCACAGGGCAGCATACTCTCTGTCACCCTTTTTAATATAAAAATTAACAGTATAGTTAAATGCATCGATCCTGGTGTGGATTGCTCTCTATATGTTGACGACTTTGTTATATGTTATCGTGCAAAAAACATGAACACTATTGAGAGACAACTTCAACAATGTATCAATAAACTTCAGACCTGGTCTGATGAAAATGGTTTTAAATTTTCTAAATCTAAAACTAATTGTATGCATTTTTGTCAACTACGTTAACATCATGAAGACCCTCATCTAACACTGGATGGTTCACCAATACCGGTAGTGGATGAGACAAAATTCCTTGGTCTTATTTTCGACCGTAAATTAACGTTTATACCACACCTTAAATACTTGAAGGCCAAGTGCCTTAAAGCTCTTAATTTACTTAAAGTTGTTGCAAACACTAACTCGGGAGCGGATCGTAGAGTCCTATTGCGAATTTACAGATCTCTTATCAGATCCAAGCTGGACTACGGCTCGATAGTATATGGATCGACTCGCAAGTCATACTTGCAGATTCTCGATCCTATACATATCAAGGATTACGACTCGCCTTAGGTGCCTTTCGTACATCACCAGCTGAAAGTCTATATGTTGAAGCTAATGAACCGGCACTGTCTCATAGATGGGACAAATTAGCCCTTCAATACGCCATTAAATTAAAGTCTAACCCTTCAAACCCAACTTTCGATAATGTTTTTAACCCAAGTTATGAATCTCTTTTTGTCGAAAACCGAAGGCCATTCGATCATTTGGTCTTCGTATTAAACCAAAATTGAGAGACACTGAAATCGACCTAAATTTAACTGCCAAGTACAAAGTACCACAAATTCCACCGTGGACTTTGGAATCACCAACAATTATTTTCGACCTTTGTAATAGTAACAAATCCAATACAGACCCTACTGTCTTTCAAAGCAAATTTAATGAAATTAAATCGAAATACAGTAACATATATACACAGATGGTTCTAAAGATGGAGATAAGGTAGCTGCAGCAGCTGTTATTCACAAACACAGCATAAAGAGCCGCCTGCCTGACAAGGGCTCTATATTTTCAGCTGAACTTAAGGCAACTGAACTTGCCTTAAATTATATTCAGGAATCTGATGCAGACCATTTTGTAATATTTTCTTATTCCCTTTCATCTCTTCAAGCACTGGGTGATATGAAACATGATAACCCAGTTGTGCTTCAACTTTTAGAAAAGTACTGTTGTGAACACCTGTATTATGCGCTGTATTTTACGTGACGTTGACGCGCTGTACTGGACGTGACGTAGATTACGTTAACGTCACTTGTTATGATTGTTGTTGATCAGTGATAATAAAGGTACGAACCGAAAACAACGCTTTTAGTATACCACTCCCACATTTTGGTGCCGTGAACAAACCGCTTTGAAATAAGTACACAATGAAACTGCAGAAACTTATTTCCACGAGAGAGGCTCATCGCAAACTAGCAGAGCGACAACTTCAGAAAATTTCTCCGGAGTTGTCTTCAGATGAAATCAGCGTTATACTCGACGTACTAACAGAGAAGGCAGCAACCATCAAGCAGCTAAATGAAAAGATTCTATCCCAGACTGATGTTGCTTATACTGAGACAGAGATCATCGACAGCGAGAAATACATGCTGGATCTCGAAGAGAAAATTCGCAAAGTACGACGAGAATTCATTTCACAGGGAACCGCTCAGGTAACAAGATATACAGAGAATATAGATACACCGGTTTCCCATGATATAAATCAGCATAGTATTCAGAGACAAGTAAGTTTACAGACGCAGCCTTCGGCAACATCCACATTGTCACAGCACCGGCTTCCGAAACTGACCCTACCCACTTTCAAAGGTAACATTCTACTCTGGCAGACGTTTTGGGATTCATTTGAATCAAGTATCTACGAAAACCCCATGTTACCTGATGTACAGAAGTTCAGCTACTTGAAGTCTACTACGTTTTGAAGGACACCGCTGCCCGTGCCATAGACGGTTTCCCAATTACCAAAGCTAACTACACACAAGCAGTGGATCTTCTACGAGAGCAACCACGTCTTACTACAAACATCGATAGTTTACGTACCTTCTGTGACAAGCTGGAATCATACATCAGTGGACTGGAATCACTAGGACATTGCCAGGACTCTTACGGCAATTTTCTGGTTCCGGTCATCTTCGAGAACCTTCCGGCGGAGATCAGAAGGAACATGACGCGCGACCGTGGTGACAGCAATTGGCAGCTTCCGACCCTGAGAGAAGCACTGAAGAAGGAGATCAGCACCATGGAAGCAGGCCAACCAATCGAGAGACCGGAAGTGCACGACGGCAAGGTACCCAACAAGAAGCAATCAAGTGCGAACCATAGACCACAGAGCAAGGTATGCCCGTTTTGCAGCGGACCTCACCAAGCCAACGAGTGAAGGAAGGTAACTTCAGTAACTTCTCGCATGGAAATTGTGAATCAGAAACTTTTATGTTTTAATTCTCTCGGAAATCACCAGGTTTCGTATTGCCGCTCCAACTTCCGTTGCCGTCATTGCCGACGGAAACATCACTCCAGCATTTGTGACCGCCAATCCACACAATCTACGCCAGATGCAAGAGTTACTACTACTACTACCTCCCAGTCCGTTACTTCCGGTGCCATAGGGCATTCCGCCATATTGCATTCTACAACACAGCCGATGCCGAACGTGCTACTGAAGACTGCCGTTGCCCAGGTATGTTCCGACAGATGCTGTGCCGACGCCAACATACTGTTCGACGAAGGAGCCCAGAGATCGTTCATAACTGAGAGTATGGTAGACATATTGCAACTAGAACGAACCGGAACTGACGTCGTCCATCTTACGACATTTGGAGCCACCACACAGAACGTGAGGCACATCGACACTGCGACTGTTTACCTTTCCACTGACAACGGAGAGAAGATTCCAATCAATGTCCTTGTAGTTCCTCAAATTGCTGTACCCCTGCATAACATTCAGCGTTCTGTGACGTAACTTCCATATCTCCGTGGCTTAAAGCTCTCCATCCAGTTACAGACGACGAGTCATTTGAGATTTCTCTACTTGTCTGTGCCGATAAATACTGGGAAATTGTTCAGAACCATGTCATTAGAGGCGACGGACCCACAGCAGTCAAGTCGAAGATTGGCTACCTCTTTTCCGGCCCACTTACGGTGGCATCCCATCACTCGTCAATGAACTGCATCATGAACATTATCTCATCACCACCAGAGACGTGTGATCTAGAAAGATTTTGGAAACTGGAGTCACTGGGAATCAACCCCACCACAGAAGAAAGTTCTACTTCCGGTTTCCTGGAGAGGTACCAAGAGACGTCCATTGCATTTAAAGATGGTCGATATTCAGCCAAGTTACCATGGAGACAGGATCATCCACCTCTACCTGACAATTACAATATCACCCGACGGCGAACAGAGAACACTATTCTTCGGCTAAGCCAGGAACCGACACTGCTACAGAAATATGACGACATCATTGCTGATCAGGTGAAGAGGGAGTTTATAGAGAAGGTGCGGGTTGACAACACTACTCAGAGCGTTCACTACATACCACATCATGGCGTGAAAAAAGACTCTGCAACGACACCGATTCGTATAGTATACGACTGCAGCTGTCGCCAGACACGTGATTCGCCGAGGTTGAACGATTGTTTACAATCAACACCGCCGGAGCTGAACGACTTAAGGACTATCGGTAAGCCATCTTTGATCCAAATAATCCAAAATCGATAAGATATGGTCAAGTGAATCTTTCAACGATACACGCATTTTAGGCCCGAGCAGTGTCAACCATATAGTACATGACAGTAATTCAACACTTTTGATGTGAATATAACATTAGAAAAAATACTTATAATGCAGAAATTGTGCGCTTTATATTCGAAAAGTTTGTTGCAGTTTTACTCAGAGTTGTTTTGTTTTTTATGTGAAATAAACTGGTCCATAAAATAGTCCATTTATCCAGCGAGTGCAGACGAGACATCATTTCTGAATAAAATAAGCCACGTTATCACATCATCCAAAATTCGAAGTACACCATTGTTGAAAATGTAGATTTTCTTTATACGCCATGTGCCTTCAACACACACACATGATACACATGAAAAGCATGCACGTGAATTGTAAATGAAACCATGCGGTATGGTGAAACATTCGGATAAACAGGTCATTTGATCGTATTCATATGTTATTATTTAGTTTGTGCTGTTTTTATTCGAATATAATAATAAATTAGTCTTGTTTTGCCATGTTTCTATTCACAATAGTCACTCAGTTGTGTTTAATACACCCAAATATATAGTTGCCATTTATAATAGTTTGACAATTAAAACCCGTCAGTGCCACCATACTACAGCATTGAGATTATTTAGAAAGTACATGCCAGTGAAAGAATATCTTCTTTTTTTTAACAATGGTGTACTTCGAATTTTGGATGATGTGATAACATGGCTTATTTTATTCAGAAATGATGTCTCGTCTGCACTCGCTGGATAAATGGACTATTTTATGGACCAGTTTATTAAACAACTTTGAGTAAAACTGCACCAAACTTTTCGAATATAAAGCGCACAATTTCTGCCATATAAGTATTCTTTCTAATATTATATTCACATCAAAAGTGTTGAATCACTGTCATGTACTATATGGTTGACACTGCTCGTGCCTGAAATGCGTATATCGTTGAAAACTTCACCTGACCATATCTCATCGATTTTAGATTTTTTTTTAACAAAGATGGCTGACCGATAGTCCTTAAGGTGTACCAGAAGTAAATCAAATCCCACTGAGTCGAATGCAATATTGTCCAAGCTTTCTAGTTAGCCATTTTTCAACATGAAGTTCAAACTTAGATTCACTTACATGTTCTTAGTCATGAGACCTGCCTCTCTAGAAAACTGCTGAGAATAGTAGGGGTCATGTGGCATATAAGAAAATAAAATTCTGATCTTTGTTGATACCGTGAACAAACTGCGTTCATTCGGCACCTCTTAAATGTGTTCTACTTTCACTTTCAAAACTGTCAAGTTGACAAATAAAATCATCATACAACCATGCAAATGGTTTTTAGCTATCACAAACAAGTCAATAAAGTCATTTCAGCCAGAAAAACAGGCATTAAATACTCAAAAATGCCTTTTATCACAAAAAAAGTTAGGGATTATATATTTGGGAACTCCTTTCGACTACACCAGGCATGAATACCACAGTGATTTACTTCCTGTATGCCTATAAAAAAAACTAATTGTGAGTGAATTTTGAAAACCTCTGTTCTGGCAAGCCTAGAATATAGCGAATAAAAAAATCATACATTTTGGCGAATCGGTTGAGTATTGATCAAGATATGGGCGTTTCAAAAATGTACAGTGCAGTCGACAGCGATGAAAAATCTGTAAAAATGTTCACAGTTTTACCTATCTTAACTATTATATAAAATGACACTGGGCATATCTGTATTTAGTTTAATGGATTAAATGCTTAAAAAAGTCAGTAAACCTGAAGAAATCAAGATGTTTACTTCCCAAAAATGCTTTATAAGTGCAAAATCTGCTGATTTTTATGCCAAATTCAGATTTACAAGGCAATTTGGTGTATTTGTGGCATCATACCTTAATTTGGTGGCACAACATGCATATATAAACATCCCAAATACTCATAAATGCCAGTCTGGTACTAGCTTTGTGATTAAAAGTTAAGTTTCTAAGACTGGACAGCATACTTTGCCTACAGTACTCTCTGACATTTTCTCAGAAAGTTCAATTTTAGGGGGTAAGGGGAAATATTTGGTGGTGTCACACCTATACAACTACACTTTTGCAAATTATAACGCTGAATTATCATTGCAGATACAAATATCTACATGTTTACAACAAACAAGTCTAGTTTTGTTGAAAAATGTCTCTCCAGGTCATCATTTAAAGACTTCAAAAATCTGAAACTCCAAATTACAGCTTTCCGAGGCAAAAAACATGCGAAAAAAATCAAAACGCGTTTTAAAACATCGTGAAGTATTTTTTGTCGGAGCTATAGTCATTGCGAAAAGTAAAATACTGTTTAGGTAAGAATCCGAGAGAAAATGAATATTCACATTACGCCGCCTTATAGTCGTACCAGAAGCAAATCAAATCCCATTGAGGCCAATGCAATATTGTCCAAGCTTTCTAGTTAGCCGTTTTTCAAAATGAAGTTCAAACTGAGATTCAATTACATGTTCTTAGTCATGAGACCTGCCTATCTAGAAAACTGCTGAGAATAGTAGGGTTCATGTGGCATATAAGAAAATAAAATTCTGATCTTTGTTGATACCGTGAACAAACTGCGTTCATTCGGCACCTCTTAAATGTGTTCTACTTTCACTTTCAAAACTGTCAAGTTGACAAATAAAATCATCATACAACCATGCAAATGGTTTTTAGCTATCACAAACAAGTCAATAAAGTCATTTCAGCCAGAAAAACAGGCCTTAAATACTCAAAAATGCCTATTATCACAAAAAAGGTTAGGGATTATATATTTGGGAACTCCTTTCGACTACACCAGGCATGAATACCACAGTGATTTACTTCCTGTATGCCTTAACAAGTTTTCTTATGTGATTTAGGCTAAACAAGTATGCAGTTTCAACCGACATAGAAAAGGCATTTCTACATGTACAACTTGACGAGAAAGATCGCGACTTCACGAGATTTCTGTGGCTGAGTGATCCAAGAAACCTAGACAGTGAACTGATGACTTACCGGTTCAAGGTTGTCTTATTTGGAGCGACATGTTCCCCATTCATATTGAATGCCACGTTGCTGAAACACCTAGATGACAACAAGGCAGTATGGGTAAGTGATATCCTGAGGAGAGACTTGTATGTTGATAACATGCTATCAAGTTTTACTGACGAAGCAGACGTACTCGCTTACTTCCGGGATACACGTGACCTGATGTCGTCTGCTGGGTTCAACCTGCGTTCGTGGAACTCTAACAGTTGCCGTCTACGTACACTAGCCGCTAAAGAAGATGTCCTCGATGACGACCAGATCACTAAAGTCCTTTGTTTGCTATGGAATGCAGAAACCGACGAGTTATTTCTACAACAAAAACTTATACCCAGGGCTGGAGACATCACCAAACGAGAAATTCTCCAACAGACGTCAAGGTTGTATGATCCGCTGGGACTCCTCAGCCCTGTCACAATTCGGGCAAAGATCCTTATGCAAGACATTTGGCAACAGAAATTCGACTGGGATGTACCACTTTCGGTGGACTTTCAACAACGATGGCGCGAACTTGCAGACGACTTGAACGACGCGTCTTCATATAGATTCCAGAGACACTACTTCCGATATTCATCGACATCAAACGACATTTGTAGTGCAACAGACGAATCAGTTCTCCACGTGATTGCTGACGCAAGTGTCCGGGCATACGGCGCTACAGCTTACTTGTACACGGACAACACCTCTGCATTAGTTATGGCGAAGACCCGCGTGGCTCCACTGAAGGAACTTACACTACCCAGATTGGAACTGATGGCCGCCGTCCTGGGTGCTCGACTTGCCAGACATGTACAACAGTCTATCAGTGTGAAAGCTGTTTACCTGTGGTCAGATAGCCAGATTGTTCTCCATTGGTTACACACATCAAATCCACTGAAAACATTTGTTGCAAACCGAGTAAAGGAAATACATGACTTGACGGAGAAGCGGAAGTGGAGATACTGCCCTACAGCCGAAAATCCCGCAGACCTGCTAACACGTGGAATCACTTCATCACAGTTCAAGAAAAGCAATCTTTGGATGAGAGCACCTGATGGGCTGAATGATAATTCCAAGTGGCCATATTGGGAGTACAACGATGTCTCAACGCTAACAACGATGACTGAAGATTGCCAAGAACACCACCCGTATGTCCCACCCACTACTACACAGCCGACATTCATATCGGGAATTCACAACGTACTTCACATCCAGAGGTTCAGCCGGTACAGGAAGTTGCTCAGAGCTACTGCATACGTACTGAGGTTCATATACAACTGCAAACATTGCAGAACATCATCAAGACTCGAACCTTTGACCGTACAGGAACTACACGTTGCAGAGAAAATGGGGCTCCGTAGCTGCCAAACCACAACATACCATAACGAGATTGAGAGCATGAAGTCTAACGGAAGACGCTTACCACTTGTCAAGCAGCTCAGGTTGTTTATTGATGACACATTCGCTGTGGCGGGAGAATTCACAATGCACCACTTGATGAGTTAGCAAAATTTCCGTACCTCCTACCTTCAAGACATTCCTTAACTCGCCTAATAGTACTCGACGCCCACGTCACTCAACTACATGCCGGAGTGAGTTCTACCGTCACACATCTACACCAGAAGTACTGGATTCCTACTATACACCGGTTTGTCCAGTCTGTACTCCGGAAGTGCGTCATTTGCCGGAAAACCAGTGGCAGGCCATATCCTGCTCCTGATCCACCACCGCTGCCAAAGAACAGAGAAGAGGAAGCTTTACCGTTCACCGTCACTAGAGTCGACTTCACTGGGGCCCTCTACATACGGAATAGAACCGGAAGTGAAACGAAGGTATACATCTGCCTGTTTACTTGTGCATCAACCAGAGCAGTTCACCTTGAAGTTGTATCTGATCTGTCCGAAGAATCCTTCATGCTGGCGTTCAGACGATTTTCCAGACGGAAGTCATTACCGCGCATCATAATATCGGACAACTCAACGACGTTCAAGCTGCTTCAACCCAACTTCGACTACTGTTCCAGTCAACGATAATTCTAGAAGCACTCAGTAACCATGGTACTAAATGTCAGTTCATACCGAAACGAGCTCTGTGGTTTGGTGGCTGGTGGGAACGTCTGATCGGTCTAACGAAGACAACAATCAAGAAGATATTAGGACGAGCTTTCGTCAGCTACGAGACATTGCAGACAGTCGTGACAGAAATCGAAGCAATCATGAACGATCGACCGCTAACGTACGTCACTTCCGATGCAGGTGATCCAGAACCTCTTACACCAGCACATCTACTTTATGGGCGCAGAGTAACCAGTCTACCATACAGAGATGTTCCGGACGCAGCTACGCCAGATCTGGGCGGCCGCTCAGACGTCTCGAAACGCGCCAGAGCCCAAGCGACGTTGATTTGCCATTTCCGGGAGCGCTGGAAACGGGAGTACCTCACAAGTCTACGAGAGCACCATCAGACGACCGGTAACAATCAGCAGACGATCAAATTCGGTTTCGTCGTCCAAGTCCACGATGATATAACACCTAGGCTACGCTGGAAGATTGGGATTGTTACAGAGCTTATCACCGGGAACGATGGACTGACACAAGCAGCCATGATCCGAACTACCAGTGGACTTACATCAAGAGCACTTGTGAAACTATATCCATTGGAAGTGATATAAGAGACATTCAGTGACTGTTTCAGTGATTTAAAGGACTATATTAACTTTTCGAGGCCCGGAGAATGTTGTGAACACCTTTGTTACGCGCTGTATTGTACGTGGCGTTGACGCGCTGTATTGGACGTGACGTAGATTACGTAAACGTCACTTGTTATGATTGTTGTTGATCGGTGATAATAAAGGTACGAACCGAACACAACGCTTTTAGTATACCACTCCCACAAGTACAATTCTCTTATAATTGATAATGTTATTATTTTCTGCTGGCTTCCAAGCCATGTAGGAATACGTGGTAATGATAGAGCTGATAGTGCTGCTAAAGCAGCATTATGTTTACATATATCTGATACCAAATTACCTTATACTGATTTTAAAAGTTGTATTAACACATATATTCGTAACTCTTGGCAAGCCGCTTGGGATTTGTCAGTTAACAATAAACTCCATTCAATTAAACCGTTACTCGGAGATTGGCGTTCTTCTAGTAGACCCATTCGTCGAGAGGAAGTTGTCCTAGCCCGGTGCAGAATAGGGCATACACGTTATACTCATTCATATTTTTTACAAGGTGAGCAATTACCAGAATGTATACCCTACTTTGCACCGTTAACGGTCAAACACATATTGATGGAATGTGTAGACTTTGATCCTATGCGTCAAAGGTACTACAATGTTAATACTATGACCGAGTTATTTAATACTATAAATTTTAGTCTAGTTTTAGATTTCCTGAATGAAGTCAGACTATATAAATCATTATAATATGTCTTGTATATATTTACTTCTTTATATACCCGTTTTCGGGCATTTGTTGATTTACGTGTATAGTTTATATTACTATCATATCATATCTTACTTGTAAATAGTTATATCTTTATATATTTACATTAATTTTTAATTAATCCTTCATTTCATCATCATTCGATTCATTCATTATTCATCAGTTTTTGCGCACAATATGACCTATTTATGTGTCGACATTTTGTGTGAACATCAAACAAAGATGTTATTAAAAGAAAATCATGCTACAATTGTTAGTTCTTTCTTACAGTCTCAGATTTTGCAGGAAAACAAAGTGGTTACTTTTAATTTTTGCTGAGTATAGTAATGATAATGATAATAATAATAGTGATAATAATAATAGTATTAATAATAATGTATGCGTGCACGTGCATGTATGTGTTTTGTGAAATCAGTGTTAAAGATGTAGTTACTTCTCACATTTTATATTTAATAATCATGTAATATAAAGGTGTGTGAATATTGCCAGTGACCACGAATGTTGTATTTTTTATAATATAAAATCCATAACCTTAAATTAAATTATATATATAGAGGATCTTACATGAGTACTCAATCATTATTGGATTTATTAAACGAATTGGCAAAATGATATAATGCGAGGCTCTTGCCGAGTTATGCAGGATGACACCCTCAACCAGAGGAGAAATGTTTGTTTTCATTAGACGTGTTATGTAGGATGACCCGCTAAAGATAGAAAAAAACACGGTATGCCTTATTTAAAAAACACGATGCGCTAAGACCATCTCGATGTTGTATGAAAGTCAGTTGGTAACCAACTCGCTGAGACTAGACTCTATATATTACATATTTGTTCATGTGTCTGTATTCAATTGGTAACCAACTCGCTGAGATTAGACTATATATTACATATCTGTAGACTAGACTATATATTACATATCTGTAACTATATATTACATATCTGTAGACTAGACTATATATTACATATTTGTTCATGTGCCTGTATTCAAGCGGTAACCAACTCGCTGAGACTAGACTCTATATATTTACATATTTGTTCAGGTGCCTGTATTTATTCTAGTTTTAGTTGTTAATTTTGGATTGACATATCTATATGATAAAGTAAACACATTCCAGGTTTTACACTATGCCGCGTGTAATTATGGTTTAACTTGAGTAAGTTCGCATTACTCCTTAACTAGACACATATCAACGACCAAAGTTAAACTATAGTTAGTGATCGAAGTCCCTCTATGGCAGGTATGAGGTTTGGTGCACCCTTGAACCTAGTTTAACCTCCTAGCGATCTTTGTTGCAACTAACCGCCTAGTAAAAGTGTTTTTATTATTTTGTCGCATAACGTAAGAATCGCAGGCAATAGATCAGACACCTGTATTAGGTTGTCATGGAAATTAACAATTATACTAATGACTGTCGTATCGGTTTGATTAGCAAATATTGCACGTGACGTTTATTTATCAACTCAGTGAGATCATACTCAATTTGTTTTGTAGCATTTCCATTTCATCTGTCTGCCGTAATCTAACTTCCAAACACTGGTAGTTAGAGTACACCAGTCATTCTGTCAGATGTTGTTTTCTATTAAATTCAGTACAAATGTGTAAAAACAAAGGAAATGGCAGGGCCTATGCTATGAATAAACAATCATTTGAATTACATTATCACTATGCATTCCCATTTTAAAAGAAAAGTATTAAATGTTTGCCGTTTTGTGACATGTTCTCGGGATAATGCGTCCATTGAACAGATATTTTGATGGTCAGATATATATAAATGATATAGATATTTTATTCAAAGGTTTACTCACATGAATGCACAGTAAACATTGAAATCACACGTTTGTTTCATTCCTTAATAACATCGAATTTTGTATTTCAGATTGTTTAAAATAATAGTTTCAAACATATGTCGATTTTATAAACAATACTAAATGTTGATTAGGAATACATATGAATATATACGTATCTTTGGTTAACCGCTTTCTGAAAGACAAATCATCAACACGTATTGATGTAATAGCACGTAAAGTAAAGATGTTTTCCTGTTCGCGTTACGGTATTTTCTTTGTGAGAAACACTTACATTTACATGCAATCCTTCCCACTTCTGGAAATGCCATACAACTAAGATGTGCGTATAGTCGCACCTTCAGCATTACATTGGTGGTATCGACAATGCAGGTTGGTGGTATCGACAATGCAGGTGCCAATTACCTCAACTGTAGAAGAATTGCATGAGTGCATATCCATTACCTTTATGTTATTGCCATTTCCACAAAGGGAATATCAACAGTATTACCATCTGTCTTTTACATATCCATTCGCAATAAACACAATTATCGGTAATTGCATATGCGTAAACCTTTTCAAACTAATTATTTCAGACATACAAAAACTGGTTAGTTAATGAGTATCGAAACAAATACAGACAGACCTTCTTAGTTTGTTCCTTTGTGTGTATGGTGTTTTACGTAATTTTTAACACCGAGACCACCTTAGTAAATGAGTATTAAAGTAGCTATCGCCAACAACAGCCACATTTTGCAACATACAGACCCATTAGCGTTCAAGTACCCCAAAAATGCATTCCGTTTACGTTTCGTTTGCGTTCCGTTTGCGCTCTGTTTGCATTCCGTTTGTAATTTATTTTTTAAATGCATTTATTTTAAAACACAAATCGTTTGCGTTCTTGGATACATTCAGCGTTTATCAACGAAACTATGCCTTCGTTTAAATCCACGGAACGAACGCAACATAATATGTGCGTTTAAATACTCAAACGAAGAAAATGCATTTGCGTTCGTTCGTTCAGCGTTTACCAATCGCAATATCTCTCAAGATTAAATTATGCAAAATATATACCCATGCGATTTTTATCACGAGTCGGCGACTTATGTTTATGCGATCATATTCAAGAATGGGTGCTTTTGTTGACATAATTTGGTGGTGCACATGATGATTATTCTGTTTTCTTCCGGGTTTATGTTAGTTTCATTAAAAATTGAACATACATAACACTCTATAACGATATACCGGCAGTTTCTTTATCAACATTATTTTAGTTTTATATTGAATTTATTTAAAGTTTGTGCTGCACAATAAATACAATATTTCCCATTTTGAATCAGTAAAAATTAATCGTAAAAGTAAATGTGTAATCGTGCTTCAGCGGTTCTAAAACATGGTGTAATTATTTATATTAAAGTTCTGTTTCATGAACAGGTTTATGTTCATTTAAATCGAAATCAATACACAACTTTAGATATTTACAATTCACACATTGAAAAATCTATGTAAAACGAGAATAACATTGTATTTGATGACGTAGTAAAATTTTAACAGGTAAATTAATCCAGAGGTAAATTTAGCAATAGTTGTGCACCTATACAATTCAGATTTACCTCATTTCCCCGCGCAGTCACGCAGTGGTAAAAGTAGTATCTGCGTCATGCAAATAATACTTATTTTTACATACAACTTAGTAGCGGATTTAAAGATATGTTTCTCTCCGGGACTGTAAAGAAATGTTCATATGATGTTAAAGATTTAAATTTGTTAATTGATAATACTACAAAAACGGTGGCCATTCATCACTGTAAAACGCTAAAGGATGTTTTCCTGTTCGCGTTATAGTCCACTCAGCCTGTGAAATTGTACCACTCAACATCAAACTAATTGCAACAGAAATGATTTACTGATTTTCTGCTAGTGACATATATTTCAAAAAATCACAAAAAAAGTCTAGAAAAATCTAGATAGGGGAAATAAGTTTTTTATAGCTCCTATATTTACGCTTTTCATAAAACAACACCAGATTTAGAGTTATTTGTAGCTGCTGCATTTTATTTGGAATAAGACATTTTAATGATGTATTACACTATTAAGACTTTAATTAATCATAACAATTACATCTTTGAACAATTACAAAATACAGGTATATTTAAACGCTGTTTGTTGAAAAGTGCTTATTGAATTACCCCACCCACTGAAATCACAATAGAGAAATTGCATACAAAGGTAATGCTATGTTATATGCATTTCTTGTTACAGTTTAAAACAAATACTCAAATTCAGATTGATGATGAAATGTTGGGTTAATATATTGGCCTCTATATGGTAGCCGTCGGCATTGTCGGCAGCTATTAATATCCCATTGCTAGCATCATTCCTTGATACTTATTTTCTGGAACAGTGAAAGGTAAATACTAAAGATTTATGGTGAAGCGCCGGGTGTTGAGGTGGGGGTGTGGTGTGAGAGTGGAGGGCGGATAATATATTGACCACTATATTGTAGCTGTCGGCAATGATTTATTAATCCATTGTTAGCGTTATCGTTAACCTCATTCGTAATGGTCATACCAACTTACGCTGTAACTGCGCACAATTATTAAAAATACCATAATAAGTCATAATAGAGCTCAAAGGTTTTTATACAATTCTTTAAATATATATAACTGTTCCTACACAAAACTATAACAACACCATGGGTAAATATCCTTATATAGTTTAGCATTTATACTATAGTAACTGATGCTTGTAAGTTATACTACTTCTATGTCATAATTCGCCATGTTAATTACTAGTATATCAATAACTCATAGCTTTCACTATTGAATGATAATGCCAAATATAGTACAACATCCCAAAAAGCTTGAATACCCCTTACCGATTTATATATTATTTGCAACTTGATTTGCATGAGCATTAGCCCTTTTTACCCCACCCAGTCACACATTATACTGACACCAGGCCGACCAGTCCTAGCACTACCCTTTATATGCTGATATGCTGATCGTCAAGCAATGGAGCTACTAGTATCATTTTTCTAGTCATTGGTATGACCAAGCTGGGTATTATACCCACGACATCCCGCATGCGAGGCGGATGATCTACCATTACGCCACCACAGTGGTTCTTAGCATTTATAATTGTGTCATGCCAAACGGCAAGGTGAGGTGAAGTACTAATACTGCCTAATTACAAGTAGTTTGTGTTAAAGTTATAGGCATAGATATACACAATTTACCGTTCTGATCGATGCAAGAGATCTAGCAAGACACTACCACAACCTATCCTGGTCACCACTTATTATTAAAAGTGATATTTTCAAGAATGAGTCATGTTACAAAAGCACTAGAAGAGGATGTTGACATTTGAAACCTCTTCACTTATGTTCTCATAGTAAACTGTTATTAATTTAGTCCATAATTTTGAGTAGAAAACATATTTAAGCCAGAAAATATTACCGCCAAATTTCGTGTTTATCTAATTTCCTTTCTGATTTTGAAATAATTTAACTTTTTTTTTTTGATATGCTAACTTTTTAATGTGTGTTGATACATGTTTGTCATGTATGCACTACCTATACTGCAAAATGACCCGTTGGCCCTGTTTCATAGTAAGCAAGGTCATTCATAGGGCACAATGCATAAGTGCACTAGTTCTTAAATGTGTTCGTGATATGAAATTGAGATGATACATTTGGCATATGTTTCAAAGTATTATTATATTATATTGAGTTGATTGCGTAGGCTCTTAAGTTATGTATTCCACAAACTATGTTAACTATTTGATTTTGCATTTGTATTAGCATAGTCTGACTGTAAGTTACTGTAAGGCTCTATGCATATTAACAGACAAGTGACTACATTAACAACATACAATTAAAATGTTAAAGAAGTACCCCGCCAAATAATGGCAAAATTAGACTACAAAACCGTTGATTAAAACTATCCACGTGTTCAGGTCATATAATTCTGTATATGCACCGATTAAACGTATTCACGGGTTCCTAAAATACTCTTGATTGAATATGCGTAAAAATAATTATGAGTTGATAACTCTTAATTTGACGCTGCAGTTTTGGATTTTGTCCTGGCTTATAAGTCTATAGAGTTTGGATTCTCAAAATGTGTAAGTTAGGATTCTCAAAATGTTTTAGTTATATACAGGTTTAGAAACGGTGTATATATGTTGTAACATTTGCCACTTGAAGGGACTTTAACATGCCATAATCTGACCCAAAAGTATATTTCAAGGAGCAGGGGTCATATTGATTATATTTTTCTAGCAACGAATTGCCAAACGTTTGTGCAAGTCAAGTTTGTTACGAGGGACAGTATACATGCAAGCGATCAGTTATAATCTAAAATATGTCGTATTATGACTATAATTTTGTACTGACAATAGTTTGGGCGCAAATATACTGTAATTTTGTATTGCAAATAAAAACACACACTAACAGTTTAAAAATTATATAACTTACTTACCATGAGTTTTTCAACACGGGATTTCTAGCCAGAGTGAGAGTTCGCACACACAAACGAGTGAGCTAACATGTGTTTGTTTATTTGGACGTGTTGTCATGAGTATCATCACTCGGTATTGAACAACTCATGGTAATAAAACTCTTTACACTTTCCTTATCTCTCTCCAAAGTATTATCAAAGAAGCTTAGATCACAGAGGTCATGTTTTGCTAACAAAGAATGCATGAAGTTTATGTAAGTCAAGTAATAAGAAGGATCAAGGTATTGTTTTTTATCAAACACAGTCAGATATGTACAGATAAACATATTTGTGTTTTTAAAGCTTCGTCAGTCATACTGCGACTACCTAATGCTTTTCACAATAATAGTTTCTGTGCAGATAAAGTGTTTCTGTTGCACATACATAAAGAAATAAAATTTTAATGCCAAAGACTTGGGTATTTATAGTTGCCGACAATGCCGACGATTATCGTACATTAGTCAATGTTTCACCCCCAGTGCTTACTCGTCGATCTTATTATGAATGTTTACACAGAAATGTTCTATGAAACTGCCTATAACACAGTTTTACATTGAAATGCAGATCCATTGTAATTAGGTTGGTGGGGGTAATTCAATATGCGAATTTTAAGAAACAGTGCTAATATAGGCATTTATATGCATCGTTCATTCAAACTTTTCAATTTTTATTATTTAGCTATGTTTTTACATTTTAATACCTGATTGAAATGTATTTTTCGTAACAAAATGTTGCAGATATACATATACACAAACCTGCAGTGATTTTATGACAAACGCACATTTTTTAGCTATAAATTAACTTATTTCCCCTATCTAGATTTTTCTAGACTTTTTTGTGATTTTTTTTAATATATGTATCTATCAGAAAATCAGAAAAACATTTCTGTTGCAATTAGTTTGATGTGGGTTCACAGGCTAAGTGGACTATTACACTTACTTTTACATTCAATCCTTCCCACTTCTGGAAATGCCATACAACTAAGATGTGAGTATAGTTGCACCTCCAGCATTACATTAGTGGTATCGACAATGCAGGTGCCAATTACCTCAACTGTAGAAGAATTTCGTGAGTGCATATCCATTACCTTTATGTTATTGCCATTTCCACAAAGGGAATATCAACAGTATTACCATCTGTCTTTTACATATCCATTCGCAATAAATACAATTATCGGTAATTGCATATGCGTAAACCTTTTCAAACTAATTGTTTCAGACATAAAACACTGGTTAGTTAATGAGTATCGAAACAAATACAGACATACCTACCTAGTTTGTTTCTTTGTGTGTATGGTGTTTTACGTCATTTTCAACACACGAAGACCTTCTTAGTAAATGAGTATTAAAGAAGCTATCGCCAACAACAGCCACATTTTGAAACATACAGACCCATTAGCGTTCAAGTACCCCAAAAATGAATTCCGTTTGCTTTCCGTTTGCGTTTCGTTTGCGTTCCGTTTCGCTCTGTTTGCATTCCGTTTGTATTTTATTTTTTAAATGCGTTTATTTTAAAACGCAAATCATTTGCGTTCTTGGATGCATTCAGCGTTTATCAACGAACCTATGCCTTCGTTTAAATCCACGGAACGAACGCAACATAATATTTGCGTTTAAATACTCAAACGAAGAAAATGCATTTGCGTTCGTTCGTTCAGCGTTTACCAATCGCAACATCTCTCAAGTTTAAATTACACGATATACCCATGCGTTTTTTATCACGAGTCGCCGACTTATGTTTATGCGATCATATTCAAGAATGGTTGTTTTTGTTGACATAATTTGGTGGTGCACATGATGATTATTCTGTTTTCTTCCGGGTTTATGTTAGTTTCATTAAAAATGGAACATACATAACACTCTATAAGATATACCGGCTGTTTTTTTATCAACATTATTTTAGTTTTATATTGAATTTATTTAAAGTTGATGCTGCACAATAAATACAATATTTCCCATTTTGAATCAGTAAAACATAATTGTAAAAGTAAATGTGTAATCGTGCTTCAGCGGTTCTAAAATATGGTGTTATTATTTATAATAAAGTTCTGTTTCATGAACAGGTGTATGTTCAGTTAAATCGAAGTCAATACACAACTTTAGATATTTACAATTCACACATTGCAAAGTCGGTGTAAAGCGAGAATAACATTGTATTTGATGACGTAGTAAAATTTGAACAGGTAAATTAATCCAGAGGTAAATTTAGCAATAGTTGTGCACCTATACAATTCAGATTTACCTCATTTCCCCGCGCAGTCACGCAGTGGTAAAAGTAGTATCTACGTCATGCAAATAATACTTATTTAGTAGCGATTTAAATATATGTTTCTCTCCGGGACTATCAATAAATGTTCATATGAAGTTAAAGATTTAAATTTGTTAATTGATAATACTACAAAAAGGGTGACCATTCATCTTTAAAATACTGTAAAAACGTTAAATCGACATTTTAAAATATCAACTTCAAATGATAATACTAGAAGTTATCCGAAATAGCGAAATGCATTTGCGTTCGTTTCGTTCGTTTCGTTCGTGTTCAGCATTTAGCGAATTAAAAAATGCATTCATCGTTCGTTTTTTAAAATGATAAACGCTGAAAAACGAACGTAACGAACGAAACGCACGCAAATGCATTTTTAAAATATAGATCGTACAACGTTCATTCTGCGTTCATTCTGCGTTCATTTACCGTTCGTTCAATGTTCGTTCTGCATTTATTTGGGGTATTTGAACGCAAATGGGTCAGTATGTACATCGTTTCTAAACCTAAGGACGATGCATAACATATATAACTTACATACTTTTGAGAATCGAACTCTATATACACAATATAAATACTGTTAACCAGCCAGGCCAAACCCCAAAATTGGAGCGTCGTATTAAGAGTTACCAACTCACAAGTCATTTTGCGCATGTTCGATCATGTGTATTTTAAGAAACTGTAAATAAACCTTTACCTTAAATGGCCTCTAGAGTTTTAATTTACAGTTGTTTTGTAGAGTAATTTTGACGTTATTTGGCGGGTTAGTTTCTTTAAACCAAGTGCATTACTACTGAAACCATGAACATATATTGTTTGAATAGTCTGAAAAGATGTACAATTGTAACATACAAATTGAAATAATCTACATATGCCAGGGATTACGCGTGTAAACCTTGTATTTGTATTGTTTATAGAAAACTATTGAAATCGCCTGTTTTCTCTCAGAGCTCAGGACGTTCAAAATAAGAAACTGTTGATCTCGCTACTGCTATTCACGAGCACAGAAAAAATATATGTCAATGCCCGACGGACTTAAGTAACTGGTATTGGATACATTTGAAAACAAGATAGTATTACATGTACAACCACGAGACTTCACACACTAGTAAATGTTTGGACATTGATCCAGTCCTGACAAACACTTTCAAACACCTGACAAACACTTTCAGCATTGTAACTTGTAAGACCTACAATCTTGAAACAAGAACTTTTTCCCATTACAGAAATTCTGATCCGCGGTGTGCATTTTCTTCGCTGATTGGATGTGCCTTGACGTCGTATTTAAATATCCAGTAACATATGTCAGTTTGAAACACTGTATGTATAGAGCAAGAATGATAACTCGCATCGCTTATTGTGGTTCTAAAAAGCATGCAAACATAGAAGAACGCAATCCTTATTTCATCTTTTATTCAGTCTCAATGTATTGCCCAATGTGTATTAGCGAGCAGAATCGTAATGCTAAATATGGTACAAATAACACACGCACGCATCCAACCACCCACCCGTCCCTCCCTCCACATACACACACACACACACACACACACACACACGAGCGCTTGATATGTTATTTAATAAAAAAAGACTGCTGAAGACACGCCCAATTTGGGTTTATTTATTTATTGACGCGTGTGGGCACAACTGTACGTGAACATCTATGGTTGATGAACGTTATTGAACCAAAGATATGAGTTCTCATTTACATAATTGTATTATTATGTTTTACAGAAAAGCACTATACTTTATTATTACATTACAAAGTATTGAAGTGTTTATAGAAAATGCATGCTATTTTTTAATTGGTGAGCTGTAAGATTAATTGTATCAATTAGTTTGAATGACTATTTGATTCTGAAAATGAATCCCATACTTACTTATGACGTGTTGCCTGGAGACGGCAACACCTACTTCCAGGTATTACCAATTAATTTATTGATGAACAAATAGTCATGACAATAAAAAATTGATTAGCATCATACATGAAACAGTTAATATGTAATCTCGCTATGCAAACATCTTTGTATGTCACTGGCTGATTGTTCCTATATACAGAAAGGAAAAAGAAACGCACAATCAAATAATTGCCTATACTACACTTTTATACTGACCTAATTCCACGTAATATTCCAGATATATCACAACGTGTTTTGTACAAAATTAAGGGCTACAACTAATTAAAGAAAGGATAACTCTGTCATGTAGTAGAACTTTTAATCAAAGTATATAATTTGTTACACGAAATTCATAAATGTTGAAGTTTCGCTTGAGCCAAATGTGTATTCTGTCGATAATGAAACGTCAAAGGGGTAACCAATGGTGTATTCGGTGCTGTTTAAACCTTCTTTCTGAACTGACAGGCCTAATTTCGCCCTGTACCATTCGATTAGCAGTAGCGTATTAAACATACAATATACATGTATAGCGGTAATACACATTGTGCGTTTCTTTTTCCTCTCAGTATAGAATAGAGTTCGTTTAAAAATTACGCTGTCCTGTCTTAATTCCATTAAGCGATGGGAAAGCTTATATTAATAGGAATTTATAACGGACATTTTGAAACCAAAACCCGTTTACAAACATGTTTTAATGAAAAATTGCGATAACCTGTTTAAAATTACCTATTGAATCTATTAATTTTACAATATGCCAATTTAGGGTTTTATTTCATACCCCAGTTAACCCCGTTTTCGCTTTGTGGAGAAGGGGTTAGAAATAACTTTCGATGCGATGGCGTAGTGTACAGTGTTCTTTCTTCTCGTATGCGGGAGGTCGTCTGTAGATTTTTCCTGGTCGCTTATACCAAAGGTTTCATAAAAACGGTACTAGCAGCTCCATTGCTTGACGTTAAGCATATTAAGCGTAGTTCTAGGACTCGGCGGCCCAGTGTCTGTATAATGTGACTGGGTGAGGTATCATGTGATGTAGTGCATAAAATACACGTCTACGAACGGCAAGACGAGTTTTGATATGCACCGTCCTCCGACGTGTATGCACCGTCCTCCGACGTGCATACGCGTTTTGAAATTTTTATGTGTGGAGTTCCCGCAAAAAATCTCTGCGCTAGAAATAAACGGTTAATTTTTGACTGAGACTGATTTTTATACATGTTCAACTTACATAAAATGAAGAATGATCATTTGTTATCCATTTCTCACTAACATTTTAATCTAAAAAGATATGAACTACATTAGTTTAAATCTAGGTACCATGCACTATACAGGTTCTTACGCAGTGACTTCATACAAGAAACGTTTCCACACGGTTTGAAATTGTCCACACGGTTTTGGTCAAACGCAATGAGACGTCACGGGGTACATCTATAAACGTCCGTATGTAAAAAAGCATCCAGACGTCAATGAAATGAGACTACATGTCGTGTGTTAACGATGTGGTAGCACCATCCAGTTGAACGTCGTGGTATGACAGAAAGATTGCATTTCGTTTAATGTTAATGATTGGACGCTTCATATTCCTGAAGGATAAACATTTGTATTGCTTTCTACTTATCTTAGTAATACTAGAAACAATCATCTACAGTGTTCTATACGCAAATACATATAACATCAGTTATTAATAAAACATATCTGCATACAATAAGGAGTCCTAACATGTTTGATACAAAAAAACACTTCACTGCATACCTTGAAGTTATTCGCATAAGGTTTCGTTTTCCATGCACGTAAATGTTATGAAGAATATTCTAGGTTTTCCCCGAACAGATCCGTCGATCTTGCTGAGGCATTTTGATTGTGGTCGACCAGAGGGAAATGTAACTGTAACATATAACTTCATCTGCTTGAGCCAAATACGCATTCTGTCGATAACGAAACTTTAAAGAGTTAACCATTGGTGTGTTCGGTGCTGTTTATACCTCCTTTCCGAATTTCATTGCCTTATGTCGCCCTATACCATTCGATTAGCAGTAGTATATTAAACGTACAAGATATAGCGGAAATATCCATTATGTGTTTCTTTTTCCTTTCAGTATACAATCTAACCTTGGTAATATTCCTGGCTACAAATTAGTTACTTGTCCTTTGGCATCATCAAGGCTAATTTTTGTGGTTTTATAGTAGAATACCGCTTTAGTCGGTGCTAATGGTGCACATAATATTACCTCTCATGAATATACTCATTAAAACCGAATCTGATACTTTTCCCCTTGTTTGTGCTTGTTGCTTTCAAGTGATCACCTTTCAGTATTTATTATTGTTACTGAATATGCGATCACGCTTTTACAACATTAAAATACATATTACACTTTTAAAATGCGATTTATGATAGCATTGCACCAACTGGATATCGTTTAAAGTAGTGTAATAGTCGAACAGGATATTATCTAATCACAGACCACAGTCAACCAAAACACGCAATTAGAACAAACGCACTTTCGTTAATAATGTAATTTGTTCACAGGATCTTATTTGTGAGAGTGCGATCATCCATTTACGACATATTTTTACGCATTTACTGATCATCTGATATATTCCCTTAGCAAATATCTATTGGGTTGCATTACAAGGTAGTCATAACACCTATTATTATATTAACTAGAATAGTAAATACTGAAAAGGGGATCCCATGGAAGCAACCAACACAAAACTGAGAGTTTTATTGAGTCTGTTCATGAAGGGTAATACAAGATGCAACAACTCTCACGCCTCTTAGCACCGGATTAAAGGGTTTTCTAATTTAACGCCACAAATATTGGGCTTGATGATCACAAAGGACCAGTAAGTAATAACACTACTGAATTGTAGTCGACATTACATTTACAGCCGCCACACAACACAAACGCAGTTGTAAATGTCAATAAATGTCAATAATTACTGAAAAAGAAATCACTTGGAAGCTAGGCAACGAACACAAACAAGACAGTTGACGCAGGATTATCTAGATATTTTCTCAGCTGAGTGTTATCTTTGATTTCCATGTAACGCTGAAGTTCCCATCGTGTTCTGCGAACATTAAGTTAATTGATTTTGCAAACTCTGCAGTAAAATAACATATGTTAAAATGGTTTATGCATTTAATAGTATTGTAAATACATAATACACAATGTTAGCTCTGTTTACTCCGCGTTCCAAAGTGTTGGGTAATAAACTGTATCAAACGATGATTTTAATACAAAACTAATGGTAAAATAATATGTTCACACAAAACACATTTGACTCTGCACCTTCTGAAACAAAGAAAGAGGAGGTGTATAATGAATGTTCGTACCTCAAGCTTTCTGGTCGTACCCTAGATTGGTTTTCCCTTTAGTGGTTGTTCAGTACACTTCTGGATACGTCCTGAGATGTTTCTAATTTAGTATTGTTTGTATATGTTTTTACAAAGCATAAACGTGTATCGTTTGATAATTTCTCTGGGTGTGGACCTTATTGTCAGAGATTTCCTTTTGATGGGATGTACTTGTATTGGCACTGCCTTATCATTTGGGCGCTGTAATAGGAGTTTGTTTATACATAAAATCGATTTAAGTTATCCAGTAGTTCATATTGCCTCTTGACCGTTTCAAGTTTGTCAATCAATTAGGAAAAGAGGTACGGTCATGACTTAATTTAATTATATATTACCTTTTTTTCTTACATGTCAAACTAGCATATATTAAGAGTATTTAATCTGTATTAAAGAGTAGGACGAATTAGTTACTATGACCATTGGCAGTGAAACAATTGACTTTCAACAAGTCACTTGTTTTAAGAAAAGTCAGACTTGCAACGAGTCAATTGTTTTAAGAAAAGACATACGTTAAATGATTTAATTAGAGGTTAATATACGGCCGTGCTGTGCGTTTTATTCGATAATGGCACACCTAGAGCCTTAGTGGCCTGAGTGCTTTTGCGGCCTTATACTTACCTTTTTATTACACACCTTACCATAAATGTAGAAGAAGAACAAGAACAAAGCGCTACGATTTAAACATAGAGGTAGTCTCAGATGCAATCAATTGTTTTGAAAATAAATGAATTATGTTAATTATTTTAAATCAGTTTTTTGCCTTCTGTTTTTTTTTTAAAAACACGTCTGTCACTATACTGATTTATTTCGACGATTCAACGTTATTTGAAATCAATATTTCCTGGGCAGTGAAAATTAATTGCAGTTGAGATTATTGCGCTCTAGATATATCTCTCCACTATGACGTGTTTGGTGCTTGATTACGTTGACGGCGTGTTGCTTGATGACGTTGACGTCTTCGCGTGCGAACAATCTGTTGCTACTGTGCCGAGTTTCCATAATCCATAATGGCACAGTTTGCCGATTATGGATGTTGAGAAAGGTTGCCGACTATGGATGTTGAGAAAGGTTGCCGACTATGGATGTTGAGAAAGGTTGCCGACTATGGATGTTGAGAAAGGTTGCCGATTATGGATGTTGAGAAAGGTTGCTGACTATGGGTGTTGAGAAAGGTTGCCGACTATGGATGTTGAGAAAGGTTCCCGACTATAGATGTTGAGAAAGGTTGCCGACTATGGATGTTGAGAAAGGTTGCCGATTATGGATGTAGAGAAAGGATTGATAAACACAGATTGTCCTATAAAATATGTTGTAATTTATAGTAAGACATGTGCTAATATGTTTTGTCTGTTGTAGACACGTACGTATGTGTAGTTGAAGCAGACACAATTTCAGCACAGTTTTAACTCTTTATTTCTCCTTCTTAATTAGTATGTTTATTTGAGGAAATGTATAATCGTTTTTATTTTCGCTTTGCGTGACCATAACATAACTTAAAGCTACACTATACATATTGTTTTATCATAATGCCTTTAGTTAGTAAATTGTGTCATCATAAGTCATTACTTAAGTAATTCTGGAATCGCGTGTGGAAATTTATTCTAGAGAGGTTTATATTCATTGTTGACACGATGGAAACTCAAGGGAAAATATTTATCACAATGTGTCTACTCTTGCTTTGGACGTTTGTATACACAAGTATACGGGAGATTCGCTTCACACGTGAACATATTTAGTGTAAAACATGTCCTCTTATATATAATTATATTCTATATCTTAAAAGAAAGCTTATAGAAATCAAAATTCGGAAATAAATTGTTTGACTGAAGGCTGGTTGCCAGGCCAAAATACGCTTTCAAATTTCAAAATTCCAGTAAGGAAAATACATAAATTTGACACTTTGATGTTAACTTAAAAGCTATAAACATATAGAATATTGACCTGTTGAGAAATGTTTAGAAGAATTATTTTAATTTAAAGAAGATTGCTTTGCATCATAATGCAAGTTGTATCTCAAAACAATTGAAGCATAGTGACTGACTGTAGAGGGGTCAATGTCCAGGCATATTATAAATCTAACCATTACGTGGTCCGAGTATTAACTTTCATACCCCATCCAACCCCTTCCTCAAGAAGAGACAACGGGGTTGACATACTCCATATGAAATAAAACCTTAATTTCGGCTTAAAAAGTTTGCATATTGTAAAATTGTAAACACATTGAATAGGTAATTTAAACAAGTTATCGCATTTGTTCAGTAAAAAAATAATTTAAATGTGTTTTATTGTCGAAATGTTCTTTATAAAATCCTGCTAATATAAGCTTTCTCATCGCCTAATGGAATTAATGCGGGACCACGTAATTGAATTTCCTTTCAATTATTTATTTTGCAGTAAACTTAATTCATTACACATAATAACATCAATTTATACATAACTAATAAGCAATGAATTAACAAATAACAAAGAACTAATTAACTAATAGTATAAAACAGAAATATAAACGCATACATCGTTTTTATTTATCTATTTCGTTAATTTGCATTGGAATGCAAGTACACAAGTTATAACATAAAGCAATTACAAAAAAGCAACATATTACAAAACAGAATATAAAAAGCAATTTAGGGTTGAAATGAAGGTAGTAATTACCTGCTGCACTAACGATGAAAACAAACTGTTTCATTGGTTTTTGCTTACATCTTTAATACTTAGTAAACAACTGTGATATGATAAATACAGAAAAGGCGATCATTCAGAAGAAAGGAATATAAATCAGAGGGAAAAGTAGCTGACTCGGTTCTGTTGAGTATCTTCATGAGGGGTAATGTACGATGAAACACCCCTCACGACCCTAGCACCGCTTTAAGCATATTCTACTTTAAAGCTACAATAAATGGGCCTGATAAACACAAAGGACGGTAATAACAATACCATTTCGTAGCAAGGGGATGCTGTTTACGGCCGCCACTAAGCTCTAAACGAAAGAGATAGAGATGTCTATAAATACAGAAAATGGAATTCTTCGGAAGCAACGAACATAAACAAGAAAGGATAGTAGTAGGCTCGGTTGAATTTCCGATCTGGCCAACGCGAGTGAAATAAATAAATATTTATTTTTATCGAGAAGAGGGAAAACCTATATTTTCACGACTGATTTAGCACGAGATGAATATAAATCCTATTTCACGACAAACCAACATATATTCTATGTATTATATACTCACAACCTGGAAATTTATAAATGCAGAAAATATATAATGCGCCAAAGCAATGACATCAATAACGTCAACAACGTAAACAACGTCAACAGTTGCTTGACGTCATTTTGAGTGAAAATATGTAATATGTTATATTTTCACATGCGAAATATAAACAATGTAAATATAAGGTTTTATTTTAATCATAAAATCCACAATTTCACTGAAAAGTATATAACAATATGTACATATTGACTGTTTATAACGCTATATAATGAACCTCATCATCAATACAGATTCATAGTATAAGCCTGAATCAAAACCAGCGTGTACCGCGTTAATACGAAACGGATTCGTTTTAATCGGTCTTGTCTCTCCAATAGCTGGACACGAACAAATTTGCTTTCTCAGAACGCAGTCAGTCAACAACAAGTATTTAAATGAAGAACAATTACAGGGATAAATAAAAGCCAGGTATGTGACATCACAAACATACGTGTTGGCATCAAATGTACCGACTTGAAGCATCAAGTGTACCGACTTGAAGCAGAACATGTACCGACTTGAGGCAGCAAGTGTACCGACTTAAATCAGCAATTGTACCGACTTGAAGCAGCAAGTGTACCGACTTGAAGCAGCAATTGTAACGACTTGAAGCAACAAGTGTACCGACTTGAAGAGCAAGTGTACCGACTTGAAGCAGCAACTGTACCGACTTGAAGCAGCAATTGTACCGACTTGAGGCAGCAAGTGTACCGACCTGAGGCAGCAACTGTACCGACTTGAGGCAGCAACTGTACCGACTTGAAGCAGCAAATGTACCGACTTGAAGCAGCAAGTGTTCCGAATTGAAGCAGCAAGTGTACCGACTTGAAGCAGCAAGTGTACCGACTTGAGGCAGCAACTGTACCGACTTGAGACAGCAAGTGTATCGACTTGAAGCAACAAGTGTACCGACTTGAAGCAGCAAGTGTACCGACTTGAAGCAGCAAGTGTACCGACTTGAAGCAGCAAGTGTACCGACTTGAGGCAGCAAGTGTACCGACTTGAAGCAGCAAGTGTACCGACTTGAGGCAGCAAGTGTACCGACTTGAGGCAGCAAGTGTACCGACTTGAAGCAGCAAGTTTCAAACAGTGCGTTTGGGTTTAAATCAATCTTACTATAATGTCGTCCCAATTATACGGGACAGTTAAGACAAATAAATCTCCGTCGGGCTATTTCCTCTAACAAACGAGGCAGCATTAATAAACGATATATTAAATAAAACACAAAGATGGTCATGTATCAATTAAATTAAATACTAAAAGCCCAGAAAGCCACAACATACTTAGTCAAATTGAATGACAACGACTTGACAGAATCAAAAACAACACAATAATTTCTTAAAGAGAATGGCAAGACAATAAATAAATACAACAATTTAATGTTACCTTCCCTTTTCTGATTTACGTAGAAGTCATCATAGGGTCCGCAATATGTCGGGTCATCGCACAATCAAAGAGGAAACCATAGTGACGAATTGCAAACCATTAAGCATGCGATGCGTTGCAGGATATTTGGGTCATAATCTCTTTTTATAAATTATCTAATAAGTTTTAGAAAGATTCATCATGATCAACGATGTTATAAAGTTTGTTAACCACGTTGCCGTAGATCAGGGTTTCGATAATAAAATTGTGCAAGGCTTTGCGAAGTTTATGGCAACGATAGCCCTGATGGAAAATCTGTTTAGTTATATTAAGGTTACGAGTGTTAACGTCCTTGACTCAAATGAAGCTCTAACAATTGAATAAGTTTAGAAACATATGTAATCCCATACAATTTTGATCGGTGAACATGTCCGTCTTAGTAGGGTTAATAAATAAAGATATACAAATCGAACAGGAACAGCAGCATTCAAAGACGACAGACAACCACAAACACACACAGAAACAAAGAACAATTTTAAAGATGAATAAAAGGCCAAATAAGACATCACAAACACAAAGGGGTTGATAATAGGGCTACCGCCTTGGAACGGTCAGTGGCAAAAAAGACAGCTGGGGGTGGAGGGGGGTGGGGTTAAGCCAGGTTCTAGGGTGCACCACACCTCACACTTATCCTACTGTCAACCAAATAAAACGGGACAGTGTAAATAAAGAAATCCCCGCCATGAACTATTCTCCAACCAACAAGGCAGCATTAATAGGCAATATAAGTAAAACACAAAGATGCTCGAGTATATATAAATAAAAAAAAAAGTCTAGAAGCCGCAAAGAAGGTACTTAATGACTTGAAAGAAGACAGAGCAACAAGAGAATAAACCACTGAGGGCACGACAAGACAATATCATATAACAATATCATATCAATTATCATAACAATGTCAACAATAAAAAATTATCTCTCATGTTATTGGTCTTGTTTATTACTTTTACATTTTAATCGAGATATGCAAATCGAAAATGAAGCGTTAGTATCAGAAACATTAGTCTTGCTCAGTTGAAGTTCTTTAAGATATATATTATTAACCATAGCCGGAAATGAAGTGCTCTCAACTTTCAATATATAAGCCAGATATCGTGATGTGTTATTAAAAGCTTCGATAACATCTGCTCGAGTATCTGGCAAAAAACTCAACAGGCAATCTCTTCGTAGCAAAACAATACACAAGAGGTGCAGAGCTCGTACCCATTGTGATACCACTACTTTGGCTGTAAGCGGTAGTTCCATACCAGGCAATATTTTTATCTAATAAATAAATATGAATGTATTAAGTACTTCTCAAACTTCTTGGCAAGTTCACATATTGTAATTGTCCAAACTTTCCATTAGTAAATATGCTTTCATATTGTTCCAGGCCAAACAGGTAGCTTTTTTTTCCAGTATATTTCTTTTGAATAAGAGCGGTAAGCTTGTCTTTGGTAAGGTTGTGTGCTAATGTTGTGTACATAGTGTGGAAATGTCATAAGTAATTATAGATGAAACTTGACGCGTTTTGCACTTGAACCAATTAATTATAATTAGAATGACGATAAGAAAATAGTTTTCCAACATTATCTGTTCCATCTGAAATATAGTCATCAACTTTTGCAATAGTGCTTTACAGGAACACTGTCCGTAACTTTTAGCTTAGAAAACGTAACATAATTACGTTGAAAAATATTACACAATTATTAATCAATAAAAACAAGAATGTCTGACGGAATTCAATAACAGTACTAAAAAAGTAGTACCTCTTCGTGGGGTTGAACTCGTAGCTCACAATAAAATTACTATCGCGTAATATATGGAAAACGTAAAATGGATGTAAAATAAAGCAGCAAATGTACATATTACGGTCCCGATTCATGTACAATCAATAAATATAACCTTTTATTTTTCAAACTCGCAATTCATTACTATGTTCTGTGTCTATGTTCATAATTTCTTGTATTCATTTCACTCAATAAAAAAAAGACAGTTATTTGGTTATTTTCAATATTTGCTCACGTTCGGACAGTAGCCCTTTCAAGTCATCTGCGTTAGCTGTTAAGAATTACTTCTTTGTAATGTATCCACATTTCATCACTTTCTTACATTGCATTGTTTTGTTCATGTGACTGCCTTTATCCCAGATGGGTCTCTGGTTTGATGTAAATACTTTTTTTTCCAGGTTTATGTCAATAAGCTCTGAGATGAGCAAGCATGCTTTGACAATTATTACCATTGATTATTACACTTATAAATGAGCAAATTTCAGTAAAATTTTCATCAAAGGGATGTTTTGTGTTTGTGATGCCGTTTACTTTTATTATTACTTTTGCCTTCTTGTTTGTCTGTTTGCATGTTTGTTTCTGTGTTTTGTGGTTGACTGTCCTCCTTAAATGCTACTTTCCCTGTCCGATCATCTTTTTATATTTCTTTAAATAAGATCTCACGTTAGTACTCAAGAGAATGTACTGCTACAGCCAAACAATTTATTTACAGTTCTGAAACACTTTGATAAACAAAGAAGATATAACCATTGTAATGTTGTTCTAAAACGGACAATGAGTCGACATCTTGAGAATTATGACCTCATATTTCAAAATTAATATATATGGTATGTTGCTAAATAGCATTTAAAGCAAAGACGATCGTTGCAAATTAATGCAAGATCCTTTTTAACGCATTATTTCATTCAACTATACATATTTGTCATACAATTGCTGTTACTTTCCCCCTATAAATCAATGCATTATAATATTTATAAATATATCATATATGCTTATTTAGAAATATGATGTAATAGCTCTCAAAATGGCGGCTTCAATACCCCTTTCAATAGAACCTTCAAATAATCATATCTTCTTTGTTTATCATCGGATTTTGATAATTATTTTAAACATTTTCTAACATCTTCAGAACTCTTAATAATAACGAGAATGTTTGGCTGTAGTGCTGAATTTCCTTTAAAACTCAAGCAAGCATTGTAGCAGGGTTGTTAAAAGTACACATATTTTAGCTGTTAAGAATTACTTCTTATTATTTAACACATGACATCCATTGCTCCAGCAGAGCGCCCTCAGGCCCTCTTTGGCTGTTTTGTTCAAATTCTAGTTTCTAGTCCTTAATAATTTCTAGTCTCTATGTTTTACCCAATTCTACATTTTTTGTTCTAGCTACTGGTAATTGACTATGGTATCTAAACCTCTTCATTGTCAGCATGGTTACATTTGTCATAAACATGGCTTTTACGTAAATAGCACTTCTGCAGGTATGCTTTTTTTATGCCCCACGCCATTTTTTGTGTTGGTGCACTAAAACCAACAAACTCCATTCATTCCTGTTTGGTGCCATACATATGTATAACATTTCTTGTCATTCCGTACATATTGCAAATGTTATTACATTCCATAATGCCTTTTGTCCCAGGTTACATTTTACAGCTATGCTATTGCCAGTAGCAAATCCTGATATTGTTGCATTGATTTATTTCCCTTGTCAGAATTGTTATATTGTTCCAATAAAGTTCATAAACAGTTCTTATTTATTCCTTTAATTTCTGCCGTTGTCCCCTCACTTTGACTTTATATGCTAACACACCTTCCGCACAATAACATACGCTATATCTCCTACACTCTTAAAGCATATTGACCTTGTCCGTCCGTCTTTTTATGGAAATGTTAACATCCCTCCAATCTCTTCCACATTATCACTCTGTATTTTAACTTCATTGGCCCTGGTGAGAGGAATGCTCATATCTCCTTAAAGATACATTGCCTTTTGTGTTAAAAAATCCACTGCTATTAGTCAAATAATGACAACTCAGGCTTCCTTTTTTATACGCCCTTTTGAAAAACGGGACGTATTATGGTATGGGGTTATCCGTCTGTCTGTCCATAAATATCTATATTTAAGCTCGTCTTACAACTACAGCTGTGTCTTTTTGGGCAGAGCCAATCCCTTTGCTGCATTTTGCAGCAATATTGTACTTGTTAATTAAAGTAGAGCGTTGTAACAAACGATGTGCATTTATACGACAACGTTGACACATAGTCTGGTATGTATAAGCCATATATGGGTCAAATTATGGACTGTCGGAAGAAAGAATGAAACTTTGCATGATTATACCTTAGGATATGTACTTTAAACTAAATCCAGGAGACAGGACCCCTATATATCAGTACAATGAGGCCCTAAAAGGGGTATTTGATGTTTTTCAGATAAAAAAAAATATAATATACTGCTTTTACTGCATCGGTCATCAAAGTAATGTATACTTATAACACCTTTAACATTGTAAGTACCATTTAATAACTGTACTATCATTTCAAATATATATTTGTCACCATGGCAACAGCAGTATGGCATTGTGTATTTTATTACTTAAACACGTTGAAATGTAAAAACGTACATTTTTAATCCATAAAAATAACTGCATTTCTTCTAATTATATTTGTTTACCTACTTATGTAATACAATACATTGTTATCTTCAAAGCGGGTGGATACATATTGCTGTAATGTTGTTGATACAATGTCATTATAACATCGTCCAGTCTATATGAATGTGTAATAGCCATATTGCATGGCCACATAACAGCACTGACATAAATTCCTATATATTACTTTGATTTATTTACTAAGCACCACGTTTAAAGCTGTCTTTTTAAGCTTTTAATTGATTTAGTAATCCATTTTAACAAAACTATGCCACTGAGGCCCTAAAGGGGGCATTTCCTGCTTAAACACGTTATTAAAGGAGAACGTCTTTTTTGCTTTATAAAATGATTCTAATTCACAAATTATATCATTCCACATACTAATGTTATGGAAAGTATTAATTCCTTCAAAAAATAAATAATTAAGAATATACCATTTCATTTAATTCTCAATATAAATACTCATTAATTAAACCACTAAATAACGGGACATTGTCACAGTCAGATATTGCATGAAAAAAAGGAATACGATACACGGGACCTCTTGGCTTTCATCCCAACATGACGCACACGGCTAGTGGAAGGCTTTTGCTTATGATACAACGAAGAAATCCAGTGACATCTGTGATAAACTGTCCCCAAGCAGCCTCAGTATGAAGAGGTTCGAATTGCCAAGCCAAAATACAACGTATACACAAACATAGGCTTACATGAAGAGCAGATATATAAAAAAACTTTAGCATCCTCATTGCTTGCATTCTCTCTCCAAAGGTCAAGGGATGGCATGGTCCAGTGGATAGCGCGGTGAATTTTAAACTGGAGGACCTGGATTTAAGCTTCGTTTGCGTCACTGAGTTTCATCATTGTGTTCTTAGGCAAGACCCTTTCTCTTAGCCTCAAAAATCAGACGGAGACGAAAACCAGGTGGTCCCGTATATCGGAGGCTATTCTACGATCATGTTACAGAACCATAGGAATCTATTCATTAGTAATAGTTGGGCAGGTCACCAGATTGTTAGTAGTACATCCTCCCACTCTCTTTGTGGCAGCTCTAACCTTCAATGTGTCGATGAGCCGATAAACAACATTCACTGAATTCAGTTATTCACATGTTATTAATAAAGTAAGGCCTGCTGGTACATAATATTCTTCCCTGCACTTTAACAAGAACTGGTATATTTGTCATTTCACCGGAATGTCTTCTTTTTGATGGCAAATATGTTGTAGAGGCTGCTTCAGCTGTTCAAATCCCAGACGATATATATTTGTGATTCTTTATTGAGTTCTTTGAAATTGAGGAAAAGCTTGTCTGCATAGTTTCAATGATTTTACACCGATGAAGAGGTTTACGTGACTCAAGTGATTGGACTGCAGCGCCACCAACACTTACCATATACTTGTAACCAACGCCAGGACAATCATCTAAGCCTATACTTTTGAGAGATCCAAGTAAATTAGACTTAAGTTCTATTTTAATTTTACTTTGTACTGCCAATTCTGGTGGCATTGTACGGTTTCTCATTGTTAATCATCGATTCTTTGTGTTTCCCTTGCATCTGAATTGTGGAAGGTTGGGTTTCCTTTGTTGGTCATACAATGATTGATGATTTCACTTTTAAAAAAGACGTACCTTTCGTTTTCTGTTTCCTCTGCCTCACTCACGGACACAATTGTGTCTTCAGTCATTCGTCAAAACATTTCTAGGGCATCCTTGTTGCTGATAATTGATTTGACATCCTTGTCTGGTGCTAGTTGTCTGTTTATGTTGTTTTATAACAACATTGTCCTTTTTATTCACTTCAGTTAAAATGCTATCTATTTATGGACCTGACACTGTCATCTTTTTAATGTTTCAGTATTAACCGTTTGACCCAGTGTCCTTTTCTGATAGAAGTATTTGCTTTTGGTATTGATCATGTTCGGCTGTTGGAAATGTTTTACTTGATTTCTGGGTGACAAATGTATCGCTGTGGAACTATTCTTATGTTGATAAACTGGTCATATGTAAAGTGTTTAGGTCACGAACATGCATGGATAACCAGCGATAACCAGCGTTCAAGTATATATGGTCAAGTATGACGAACCATGATGAAATTAGTTATCTTTTCATGACGATTGTTTTTCTATATAACTCTATATAAAAATATGACCATAAGGCATTATTTTACTCAACTCTCATGGTTTTAGAGCAGTATATTTTTCATTGATTTTCTTATACACGTCTAGGTAACACTGTGACCCCTGAGGGGGTGGGCGCAGGGGGCGCACACTTTACCTTAGAATCGTCATTTGAACAAACTTTATATAGAACTATAAGCTAATGCTGGATACTAAGTATTATAACTCTATGCCTTGTGGTTTCATAGTAGAATTTTCAAGTGTTCCCGAAACAAGTTTAGGGAAAATATGTGAACTCTCATTGTACAAATTCTGGAGCCCCCACACACTCCTCACATCCCCTGTCCCAAATGGTGCGGCCAGTTTTGACAACTTCATTTGAACAAAATTGATCGTTGCTTACCTAGCTATCATTTCTCAGCAAAATCTTTCGAAAACCGTGTTAAACTTTGCAGTTTTTTAGAATATTTTATTTTATTGTTATCTACGATCTTTAGTAACATCTTGGAACTCATGTTGACCTAATTTTAACTAATTTGAATGACACTAATCTAAGGATTGTTCATGAATAAAATTAACCAAGCCGTTACTGTGAATTATTTTAAAGCACATGTTACGGAAGGAAGGCAGCCGAGTGGTAATCCCAATAGCTCACATCTTTTAGCCCTTAATTAAAAAATAATGCCCTTTTTGTGGACCTCGTAATAATTATGCTTAACAAGGAAAGTAGATAAGTAAACATACTTTCAATATTGTCTTGTTACTACTTTTTATTTAGTTTACCTTTTTTCCGACACAATAAACATAGTATTAAGACTAATAACAGCTCTTTATTAAAACTGAGGTACTCCATTTAGGGCCTCATTTCCAAAGGAGACATGGGATCCCTGGCTGTCTCCTGTGTTTTATTTAAAAGTCATACCCTAAGGTTCAAAAATGCACAGTTTCATGCTTTCGTCCGGCAGTCCATAATTATGCACCTATCAATGTTTTGCCCCACCGGGGAGTGGGAGTGGAGCCCGGCGGGCTGAACATGGGGATTTAGACAATTTGTAAAATTTGGTGTCTAATTAACACCTCTGGAGAAAAGTGATATACATATAAAAACACACAATGCACATTATATCAGTTTTGGAAATGTATGCTTTGATATTCTACAATAAAAATGATTCTTTGACCATACATGTACTTGTAATGTTGAGACTTTCATGAAATCAATTTTTTTTTTTTTTTAAATTTACATTATTTTGTCTGTCGTGCTTCACAGACCATGACGCCCCCTTAGAGGTAAAAGGTGCTAACTAACATTTTCACAGAAAATGTTTTTATGGCATATTTAGATTTCTTTTAAGATGTTTAATGATATGTTTCTTGTCAGAAAAAATCTTTATTGCATGTTGAATCAATCTGGAGATATTGATAAAAAGCATAAGGTGCTATCTGCTTTACATAAAAGTAGTGTGCGGTAAAAGGAGTTATGTGTATACAACCTTGCGGTAAAAGGGGCCAATTGACAAATAGCACCTTTTCCCCCAAATTGTTACCTCAAAAGCATTGGTTTAAAACATGATAAATGGGGCTAAGTGGTAAATAGCTCCTTATTCCTCTAAGCATTTTTACATCTTTTGTATTGCTAATAACCAGGATAATTGGTGTGGACAGATTTGATATCACATTACCTGTTCTGGTATGACGCAAATTATGTTCTTATTACCTAATGACATTATTCTGTGTTAATCTTGCATTTATACAGAGATTTTTCAGTGTGAAACACGCTCAATTAAAACAAAACAAAAACATAGATGAAAATAATAGGGTAAGTTTGTTCATTTGAATCAACTAACTGAAGGCTAAAGAAAGAAGAACATTGATGGAACCGAAAAGGCCAAAGTCTTGAGTAGAAAGATGCAATCTGTCAAAGATCATATCCGTCATATACATATCAATCGGCTGGATCAACTACTTGCCAGGAATGAACTGAAACGTGTGCCTTTCCGTGCTGACGGAAATTGCTTTTTCGCAGCAATTGCTAAATGTGTAAAATTAAATGATTCAATTTTGTCACACATTGATGCATTTAGAAATTCAGTGTGTGACTTAATGATGGAAAACATTGCAAGATACAGTAAGTTTCTAAGTGTGAAATCAGAGGAGGCAGATCAGACTGAAAATTTAAAGAAGATATTGAGCTTCTACGTAGAAGTGAGGGATGGAATGCTAATATTGCTGATTGTTTACCTTTAGCAGTTACTGACAAGTTTAATTGTACACTACGCATATATACTCCAGTTCACTGGCAAACCCCGCCATTGATGTAAAGCCTTCTAAAGAGGCAGAACAAAGGGATAGTCTCCGATGCATTGAAATAGCATACCTAGCTATTAGAAACGAAGAACATTATGAGGCAACACAACCAGTGACGGAGAGTTCACCAATTAGACAGACAACACATCCCCAAGATGACTCGGACCTACTACAATATTCAACTCCACAAAAAAGTACATCCGAACATACAGAATTAAACCAGAATACGTTGCTTCTCGTTAAACCCCACTCAAAAGAGCTGATAACCAGAGTCCTATTGAAAACACATCAAGCAGAAAAACAAAAAATGAAATGCAATGGAAATCTAACAGCCGTAAGAAACTAAGATGTGAAGGCAAACCATACACCTCAAAAACAGTCGCAGAAAAAGTGCCCACACAATTGTGCAAAATGCAGGTTTAAGTGTAGCACAAAATGTAATGAAGATGAACGAAAAGCAATGTTTGATCATTACTATGCTCTCCCAAGCTATGAAAGGCAGAGGTGTTTTATATGTGACATGGTTTCGAAAGCAATACCAAGTCGAAAAAAGACAGGGAATAGGCAGACTTCCTTGAAGTATTTCCTAGGCGTTGGAAATAAGCGTGAACGTGTTTGCAAAGATTTTTTTCTAAAAACACTCGATATCGGAAAGAAAACGGTTTCTTATACATTAGGTAGAAAACAGCATGGGACATTTTGCGGTGTTGATATGCGAGGCTGTAAAACACCGTCTTCAAAAATCAGTGATGAAAGCATAAACTTTGCTCGTGAACATATCAATTCCTTTCCAAGAATGGAATCCCACTATGCCAGAAAAAATACAAAACAAATAATTATTTAGCCCAAGACTTGAATATACACATGATGTGGATCCTCTGTGCAGACTCGTGCAAAAAGAAAGGAATTACACCTGTAAAAGAAGGCAAATATCGTCAGGTCTTCTGTGAAGACTTTAATTTGTCTTTTTTCAAACCAAAGAAAGACCAGTGTTCTTTATGTGCAATTTATTAAAGACATCAGAAGTCGGGCACTGTGACTGACAAAGGCCAACATGAATACACAATTCACCAAGAAAGAAAAGTCGAAGCAAGAGAAGAAAAAGAGCGAGATGAAATACTGTCGCAAACACACAATAAGCACTATGTGGCAACTTTTGACCTACAGGCAGTTCTCACAACGCCATGTCCTCTTGTCAGCAAATTGTATTATTCAAGAAAGTTGTGTTGCTATAATCTAACAATTTACTCTTTAGGGGACAAACATGCAACTTGTCATCTCTGGGATGAAACGCAAGGAAAACGAGGGGCATGTGAAATTGTCACATGTTTAATGAAAAACACTCAGTCTGTCTGCTCTTCTGCGCCAATAGAAGAGGTAAAATACCATTCTGATACGTGTGGGGGCAAGATAGGAACCAGTTTGTAGCTGCTTCCTACCTGTGTACTGTTTCAAAGATACCACAACTTAAGACTTTAAATCACAAATTCCTTCAGTCCGGCCATAGCCAAATGGAATCTGACTCGGTACATTTCAGCAATAGGAAGACGTCCGCTTTTGTTCCATCACAGTGGAGTACTGTGATTTGTATGTCCCGGAAAACAAATCCATATATTACTATCCCTCTGAAATATGACCATGTAATTGACTTCAAAGCATTTGTTAGAAAGAACTGCCTTAACCTTCAAATGACCACTCTGGGAGTAAAGGTGAACTGGCTCAACGTGCGCTGGATTCAAGTTTGCCAAAATGAACCAAAGTCACTGTTTCTCAACTACACCTTCAACAACGAAAATTTCATTGAAATCAAAACACAGCATTCGGATTCTTTACGGAACAAAGGTCAGCATTGGCCAACGACAGATGCAGAAATGGACTTATGCTAATGTTCCAAATTGCCTATTTCAACACAGAAGAAGGCAGACTTAATCAGCCAGTATACGAAGGGAATAATACCCGATGACTTTCATTTGTACTTTATGTCTTTGGCATAAAATGCCAAAAACAAAAGACACAATACCAGTTGGCTCATATGAACGACTCAGAGTAAATGATAAAAAGCTGTAGACGGTGGAGTGTAAATAAGAATTTATCGAAATAGTAGTCAAAATAGAACATGTTATGCAGGCGTATTGTTTCATAGCCATTTCCTATCAGAAAGGTTAAAAAACAGATCACGAACTTACATTTTATGAAGAACATGGCACCTTTTTTGCTTCAAGAATAAAATGTTTACACACATTGTATTTGCAGCAAAAGGGGCTTTGTGTCAAATAGCACCTTTTACTCCAATTTTTCTTTGAAAATTAGTCCGTGGAAAAAGGTGGTGCTATGTACAAAATGATTATATTGATTGAACTATTGGTTTATTATTGGTTAAAATATGATTAATAAATAGTAGAAATATAATCCCAAATATGTGCTTAGTTTCGTTTTTTAGAATTAAAATCCTGATTTTTCACAAGTCCTTAAACCTTTCAACGTGATTATCTCGAAATAATGAAAAATGCACATAGCAACAACAGATGAATGTTTTGACAAGCTTATTGCATAAAACCCGGTCTTGTACATAAAGACATTATGAAAAGCATTAAGCATTTAATATATAACTATGAAATATATAAGTACTGTATTAAGCAAAGTTGGTTTTATTTTTCAAAGCTCTTTTGGACATACACAGGCAGGTCTTTACATATTTCCAGCTTTTAATACAGTAGAGTTTCTCCAAAAATATCTATCAATATACATGTGCATTTGATTCTTACATCTTGATGTATTGAGCATTCAAACAAAAATGGAATTCATCTTCTAAAACAATTACAGATATGACATTTTCTCCCATTCAAAGGAGTAGCATTTGGTTTTGTCCATATTCCAGTCTCAATACAAATCTATGAGAGGACACTCTTAATCTTTTTTTTAATCTTATCCATATAAACAATATCAAGGTAAAGTTGAACTAAAAATTCTCAGGAAAGTTATATGTATTTGCTCTACTTGAAGAGTTAATGTTACTATTCCTGTCCTGTACATTTTGATCTTTAATTATATATTTTACCATACATAAAACAATGTAATATTACCAACAGTTTTGTAAATCCAAATATTTGGATGTCCCTAGGTAAGTCACAGTTTTACTTTGTTTAACTCACTTATGTTCAGATACTTGCCTATAACAAACATGAACAAAGATACTCAGGTGAGTGATTTAGGTTTAGATTATAATAAAAATTCTGAGAAGGACTTTTTTCTCCCAAATCTTGATACATCCACCAAGACTGAAAGAAAGAAAAGGAATCTTAAATTTTAAGGTTTTATAATATTACTAAGGCTACATGGAACGTTACCGATACACAATATGCATTCAAACGCACGAATACACAAACAAATGGACATATTATCTCAATGTTTTGTCCCGAACAGCTGAAGATACACATAAGAAATGAATTTTGGGGATCCCTCAATTTATTTTGGAGTATCCCTCAATTTATTTTGGAGTATTTACCTATAATGTATTGCTATTCACCCCCGCCCTCACCCCTCATTTATAACTGTCAAATATATATGTCAAAGTTGATAAATATATCAATTTTATTGAGTAAACGCTATTTTACACAAAGTGAAGTGATAGAAAATCAAGTTTCATGTCACTTTAATAAATTTACCATTATGTTCCATAATCCTCTAGAAATCAAGAGCCGTAACCATGTTCAAACAATGATTTTTTTTACAGGTTAATACCAAATTCAATATGCCATATATGCAGCCTCTGGCATGAAAACTGACAAACTGTAATTAACTAAGATATATAATAATTACTTGGCTGTGGCCTATTAACAGCAGTCTCCTCAGGACTGTCTTCTCAGTTCCCATCAGCGCTTTCAAGCACAGTGTGACCAGCAATCTCGTCAGGGCTGTCTTCTCAGTTCCCATCAGCGCTTTCAAGCTGTGTGTGTGGAATACTGTCATGATCTGATTTTCTTTCATTGTTCTAGAAATGAACACTATTCATTTCATCAACTAACATATTAATTGCCACTTTACTTATGAAAACAAGTCGCCATATCAAACAACCTTTACAAGAAATTTCTGAACCGATTTCAAGATAGGTGCGAAATATTGTAAACATTCCCATAAGAAACTTAACAGTTCATGTACAATAGCAAAGAAAAACTGTGTTTGGAGCTTCATTTAATATACTGATAATAAATACTGATAAAGATGATCCTTTGGGAGCAACAAACACAATTAACAGAATAAAGCAGCAAACTCGGTTTTATTGAGTTTCATGAGAAGTAATAAAAGAAGCCATACGTCTCACGCCCCCTAGCACCGGCTTAAGCGGTATTCTACTTCAAAACCACCTATATTGGGCTCGTTGGTCCCAAAGGACCAGTAAAAATAACACGTCTACTGATTCGTAGCACGGGGAGACTTTTTACAGCCGCCACACTGCACTAAACGAACGCTAGTGTAAATGTTAATAAATACTGATAAAGGTGATCCTTTGGGAGCAACAAACACAATTAAGAGAATAAAGCAGCAGACTCGCTTTTATTGAATCTGTTCATGAGAAGTAATGATAGAAACAACACCTCTCGTGGCCCCTAGCACCGGCTTAAGTGGTATTCTACTTCAAAGTCACCTATATTGGGCTCGTTGGTCCCAAAGGACCAGTAAAAATATCTTCAACTATTTTACTTATATAATATTCCTGAAACTGCAAATTCGTATTCACTTTACATAATAAACTTGTGCCAACTTTTCTAGAACATAGACTGATGTTCCAACTGCATGACAAATTACATACATGTATATAGTAGAACTTAAAAAAAAACAGTTGATATTTTTTCGTGAAAACGTTGAAAGTTCAGTAATTGGTTACAAATCTACCAACTATGAAGAACTGCGTAGATTGCATTTGTTTATTATTATTACAATTTCAATTCTTTATTTAATGGTAGTTCTATTTAGAATTTTAACAGTTCTTCAATGCAGCATATTTACAGAGTGTCTTAAGGGACAGTGAACCTGCATTCCATGACAATTTTTCAAAGCAACTTTCAAAGTGTTTTGAACTGTCATTGTAAACAGATCAACAAGTATATATGTTCATCATTATTCATCATTATAATCAATGACTTTTCAGGCCATTAGCTGTGCATCCTTGTAGAATGAGCAATATTTACCTTTGAAGAGCCCTTGTCTGTGCAGCTTTGGTCTTCCCCCTTTCACAGTTTGAGGCTACTGTTGTCAAATGACTCATGCAAATGCTGATATGTTTCCAAAATAAATATTGTTAACAGGTGAGAAAACTAAAAATTAATTGTACTGCATGTACAGTACATAAAATATTAACTCTAGATATTCAAAATACCATTTGTTATATATTTATAATCAGGTGCAGCTTTTCATTATCATCATGTATAAAAACATACATGTTTATACATACTGTGAAATTTGGGGCACTAAATTTCGTAGATTTCGTGGATAGACTGAAGCACGAAATACAGATTCCAACGAAATGCCGAATAACCTCGTTTTATTTTCATGTCATAAAATTTGAAAACCACGAATTTAAGTGTCCACGAAATTGTCATTTTTCCGAAATCCACGTAGAAACACACATGAAAAAAGGGATGTTTACTGTGCAGGCTTTCAATATATTATTTAAGTGCTATATAAATAAATACACTATGTTTCCATCTAGAAGCCACAACCACTTCATATGCTCAAGGGGTCAATGTACACTCGGATACATAGAAAGTAAAATCTTTCGAGGATTTGGCCTTTGCAAAAATGACAGTATATTCAATTGTCTATTAGTGTAATGGTACAGACAAGAACTTCCTATATGATATATAAATGAAATGCATTAGAAATTGAAAGGGCCATAACTCAGTAGAAAATTATCAAACCGGAATGTCATGATAGAATGCGTATCCACTTGATATTTAACCTATATATTTCTTGAATGATCATTCAATATAAAACATGTTCATGATCGTTTCGTATACGTAAATAGTAATTTTGCGGACACAATTTAGCATTTAGTAGACACACTAAATTTGTCCTTGGTCCGTTACGTTCACATCGCTCTCTGTTGTGCGCCAAACTCTCAATGATTTAACTAAAAAAAACGATAACTTATACATGTTATAAGTGTTTTCTTGTGTGGAAATTGTTATAATATGCTTATATTATATAAAACTAAAAATAATTCTGTCCAAATACAAATATGTATAGAGAAATGATACCAACGGACCAAGGGAAATCAACAACGGATAAGGGGCGAATCCACTCATGTCAATAATGGGCGTCTTGCAACAAAATGATCACGATGAGAAAGTTTATTTCAGCTGCAAATTATTTCGAGTCAGAACACTTTCCTGTTTAATGTAATGTTTAAAGATGGAAATACTATGCGAAATATCTTTAATTTGGGATGGAAATTGAACTTTTTTAACATTTTGGTCCGAAAAAAACGTTATTATGTGTGTTTAAAAAAGCATCCATGTGACTTAATTTAATAATATTTTACAGGCTAAATATCCTCAACTGTTAAACGATAGGCAGCATTATGCATAATAAAATGGTTCAACTTTTTAAACTTAAGGAACTTCAGCCACAGGACAGTCGATCCTGTATTCAAAAGCCTTTTCCAAAGAAAAAATAAAAAACCTTTTACGTGACCTAAAACAAGTTCACAGGACAAACACCATCAATATATTGTACTTTCTAATAAATTCCACAATACATTCAGGCCTATAAAATAAATGTTGCACCAGCCCGGTAGCAGTTTTTACCAGTTGTGTTCCTGCGGTAATTTCTTTAATTGGTATCCTGGGACAAACTATGTGTATTCAAACGTACATCGACTCCTTGAGCATACTGATTTAATACCTTTTCATTTGTATCAAGCATACAAGAATCGTAAGAACATTTTACATTTCTTAAAACAAATATTTAACACATTGAACATAGCAGTATATTTAATAAGTTAATTAACAAGTTAAAATATAAATTCAACGCGTAGAAAATATGAAGCACAAATCATATTGCTTTCGGTCATCCCAAGTAGAGAGCACGATTATTTTATATTAAAAATCAAGGTTTTGAATTTGCGGTGTCGAAAGGTCACGTGGACGAACCGTACCGACACTTTAGGCGTCTATGTTTGAAAAATAAACGTGTCTTTTACCCGGCACCCGGTGTCTATTTTTCCGCCACCCGGGTCTCAAAATCCGGCCAAGTCTATTTCCGGAGGCGATCTTGCGGCACCGATCTAAATCCCGCATGTCGGGAATCACCGTCGGTCTAAAGTCCCGTATATTCCCGCCGCACCCCCACCCGGTTGGGCAAAACATTGATAGGTGCATTATTTCTACAAAAGACTCTCATTTGAGCGCTGCTTAATTAAAAGTAATGCCCCTTTTCTGGGCATCATAAATAGTATGCTAAGCAAGGAAAATAGATAAGTATAAATTATCACTCTCCCTTTTCCATATCACACATAATATCATCCCGAGAATTCAATATCAATGCCTTTCTTTATATTCAACTTTTCAGCTTACCCCTACAAAGTGGGCATTTTTCTCCACCGCAAACGAGTATTTCGATTCATAAAGACTTTCTTAGATAAACACTCCCAAAGTATTGGAAATGACAGAAAGCGTACATGACCGTGACCTATTTGAAGGGCTAATCTTAGAACGTACTGGATGAATCGAATTAACCAGTTGCAACAGAGGAAAGAGGTCTGTAAAAGGACTGGATGTGCACTTTAGTTGAATACAATTTGTTAAATATTAAGAATGTATTTAAGCAAAAACATACATTAATCGAGCGCTTCGTTGACACATTTTTAGCCGAGAACTGGATAAAACTGGCCAGAGATTCAAACGTCTTTTCTCCTGCATCCATTGTAACGGAAATAAATTTTAAACGAACGTTAAAAACGGCCTGCGAGTTAATGACGTCATTAAAATACCGGTTATTGACGTCACTTTATCACCCGCAAAATTGTTTTACTTATATTTTGAAAAAAAAATCCGCGTAATAAACTTAGTATTAAGATTAATAACAGTTCTTTATTAAAATTGGGGTACCCCTTTTAGGGCCTCATTTCCCCAGGGACATGGATCCCCTGGCGTGTATCCTGTTTTTATTTAAAGGACATACCATAAGCTTCAAACAGCCATAGTTTCAGGCTTTCTTCCGGAAGTCCACAATTATTTCTTTACAAACCAGACTAACAGACGTATGTGAATGGGATATATGGATCTCACGAAATTGTTACGAAGCATTTAAATTGGCACCTACATCTTTTATTTCAGTACCATTTTGACTTTAAAATTGTTTGCCTATAATTCAAACAAAACACTTTGGGTTTTCAATTTCCGCGTTATTCGACTTTGTTTCGGTTCTATGTAATTGATTAGTTGTATGCCACTATAAGTTGCTTTAAACTATTTGGCGCGAGTCTTAAACAATCAAGATGAGTTGTGTGTCTCTTGAAAACTCGTGAGTGTATTTATTTCAATATGTATAGTATTTTGTCAGTAGACAAAGTCGTCACGTGATTCCACGTGTCATTATTATCAAATGCATATAGAAGATCCATTGGCATACATTTACTGAATCAATTTGAAGAAACCAGAGAACATTTTAGCCGATAAAAGTTTGCTTAAAATGTCATCCTAAAACAATGTTCGTGCCAACCAATTTACAAAATAGTATTTTAGGATTTTAATCCCAGTCTGCCATATCTGATACATTTTATATAAGAATGTAGGGTTCGAATAACACGTTTAAAATGTGTCTTAAATAACATGAGGAAATAAGGCAACTTATAATCAATAATCTTTCTACAAAACTGATAAATGTATTACTATAAGACTCTATGCACTGTTTCAAAAACAGTCTTTCGCGACGGTCTTAAAATGTAACACAAAATAAATGCTATTTTGCTCATAAGCTTTTTAAATGTTTAGATGTTGAATTAAATATAACAGTTTGTAAAAAGTGTGTGTAGTGTATTAATTATCCAAAAGTAATAGTTGTAATGATTTACTTAAACACAATATGGCTCAATTTGACGTAACAAAATACTTTTCGTGCCCTTAAATGGTTTATTCAATTGCTGTTTTGGCTTCATTGAGTAGCTTCTTTGTGGCTTTCTAGGCTATTGTTGTTTTGTATTTATATATACACGAGAATCTTTTTGTTTTACTTATATTGCTATTAATGCTGCCTTGTTGGTTAAAGAATAGTTCATGGCGGGGATTTCTTTTTTTTTACATTGTCCCGTTTTATTGGTTTGACAGTAGGGTAAGTGTGAGGTTTGGTGCACTCTAGAACCTGTTTTAAAACCACAGCGGCCTTTCTTGCCAGTGACCGTTCAAAGGCGGTAGCCCTATTTGCAACCCTTTTGTGTTTGTGATGTCTTATTTGTCCTTTTATTCATCTTTAAATGTGTTCTTTGTTTCTGTGTGTGTTTGGGGTTGACTGTCGTCCTTGAATGCTGCTTTTCCTTTCGATTTGTATATCTATATTTAATTCCCCACGCTAAATACACTAACTGAATGCTAATAGTATGTATGTTGTTAGATCCAATTTATTGCAACATTTTAATTTAATTTACTAATAATGATTGCGTTGCTGATGTAAGTTTAACGTGTGCATGGGAAAATGTGCCAACATCTACATTATCGAAATGTCAATGTTATTCATATTTGTTCAGTATTTAAAGAGGCACGAACAGTGATTTATTAAAGCAACGGGCTCTGAATTCAGTATAGCAATCCACCTTCCCAAATTAATTATTAAAAGATTTATAAATAACCCAAAATGAGATAACTATGTTACAATTAGTCAGAGGGATATGTTATAAGATTTAATCTAGATGATGTGATACATATTTCCAGTTCAGAGCATACTTCTACAGAACCATAATATCCCTATATAATACGTGGTAAAGTCTCTCGCGTATAGACGTTATCGGATATCCGTTTCTGGTATTCTCCTTTGGAGTAAAGGAGAAATCGAATGTCCGTTTCTGGTATTCTCCTCTCGGTCAAATGAGTCATCGGATTTCCGTTTCTGTCATCCTTTCGTGTTTACTCATTGTTAATATTCCATCCATGTATTACCAGCTGTTATACATCGCTGCTTGATATACTTTTACTTTGATACATGAACACGTTCTGTGGCCGGAACAAACGAGATATTGTGGTTCATAACATTGTCTAACGTTAAGGTTTATACTAGATATTTTTATCTTGCATACATATCCGTCATTTTACCGGGGCTAGATATTGCCATCTCACCCTAGGGTCGAGATAAAATTCACGCGCGCCAACATCCGGTATGCAGGAAAACATGTAAAACGTTAGTAGCTGGCGGCGTCGACGCACAACTTGTCTCTGATATGCAAGAAAAATAATCTATCATGGGTATTTGGTTCAGATAGGGAAATCCAACCCGAGGTATAAGTGTTTTTATCGGATTAAAACACTTATATTATTCACCGGATACCCATGTAAGATTTTTATAATATATACTGACTGTAAATGATATGATATCTCTAAGTCCTTATTTTATGAGAAATTATTAGAAACGGCAAAAGCGAGTTTGTGATCCCCAATTCTTTGTTTAACACAGAAAATAGTTTCCTTTCTGTTATTCACTGGCAAAATCAAATTACTGGTTAAGCCTTTGTTGACCATCCAAAACTTCAAAGAAGTTACATCTGTTTGTAACTGATATGTTAAAGGAGGTAACCCTCAGTTTACATATGAGCATTTCATTAATGGAGCCAACTGTTGATAATTGACAATTTCAATAGATAGGATAACATGACCGTAAGTTTACAACATGAGGCATACTCACAATAGCCTAGAAAGCCACAAAGAAGGTACTCAGTGACTTGGCAGAAGCCGGAACAACACGAGAACAACAATTGAGGACACGACAAGACAAGATTGCAGACAAATATCAAACGTCACCATCCTATTGGACTTTAGGTAGACGTCATCATAGGGTCCACAGCCTGTCCGGTCATCGCACCATTAAAGAGGAAAGCATAGTGGCGAACTGTAAATGGGTTCACCACCAATCATGCAGTGCGTTGCAAAATGATAGGTTAATAACCTCTTTTGATAAACCTTTTAACATGTTTAACAAAGATAGTATGAAAGCAATCAAGACCATTTGTAAACCACTTCACCATAGAAGTCAGGTTGTGATAGTCATTGTCGCAGAATAGATTTTAAATTACTTTTATATTTCGAAAGAAGATCAGGGTTCAGATAATACAATTTTGGAAAGGTTTTACGAAGTTTATGGTCTCGGTAGCCCTGAAGGAGTAGCCTTTTAGTTATACAAATATTAAAAATATTAAAGTTCTAGAAAGACGAATAAGTTGAGACACACAGATCCCATAAGAAGTTGCCTGATACTCGAATTTCATCCTCCTGACAAACGTATGCGTATTATACTATTTTCTCTGAAAATAATTTCAAAATAATTGTACTATCTTCCATCTTTAAGGCTGGGATCGTATGGCAAGGTCTTGATTATAACATGAAAATGATTTCATATGTATTAAATTAGACGCAATAAAACACGGAGAATATGAACAAAATTCTTCGAATGTATTAGAAAGTCTTCTGTGTAACAGTGAACCCTCAACTGTAGACAACGTTCAGATGAGCTCTCAAGATACTTGGTTATGAGAGTACAATATTAACTGGTAGTCAATATAAACACGCTACTTTAGTTTATTCCAGTATAAATGCATACGATTTATTTATTTAATGTAGTACGTACTTCATACGACTGAATTGGAAAACAAATGCGAGCCGGAATCATTAACTTAAGGTGGTGTTACTATAATCAATATTAGAGTTAATCGACATTTAGACAATGATGGAGCATGTTTATGAGACAATATACAAACTCAATATTCAAACTGACTCATTAGTAGCAATGGTTTATGGTAATGTAAAAGAAGTTTAGGGGCTATAAAAGTAGGAGGATATGATTAGCTTTTGTTGCTAATAATTCTGTTCTTCAAAACGCGTCTTATTTTTATATTCATTACGTGGTACGAGTATTACATTTCATACCCCATGCAACCCCTTCCCCAAGTAGCGAAAACGGGATTGCCAAGGGTGTGAAGTAAAACCTTAATTTCGGCATAAAAAAAATGCATATTTTTAAATTAAAACATTTAATAGGTAATTTTTAACACGTTTGTACATGTAAAGTCATATTTGTTAACTCCTCGATGTGACCGCAGACTGCAGAAATAATCGTTTCTCAGTTTCCGGGGTTAAACTTCCATCGACCTTTGGAACTGGAACTGTATTTATTTTCGGGGTTTCTGTTGTTCCTCTTGCAGAGTTTGGGTACGACGGGTTCTAATCCACTGCACACGTCCAATTGCAAAGAAACCCATTCTCTCTGGTAACAATGTACAACGGATGAGGAATGCTTGGATTGATTCATTTCAGTTTTATCATTATAACGTTCATGAAACGTGGCTGTGCAGGAAAGACTGGTAATGTTTCGGCGAGAAACAGATATTTCAACGTGCTCAAACAAACTTTTCATCATTTCTTTCATATCCTTCTGAGGAATATTCCACAACTGAATTTAAGTCATTATAAAGGATTTCTGTAGAAAATCCCAACACTTGGCAATAAGTTCAAGTAGGTTTCGTATAGTTTATATATACTAAATGAACACTCGTCCTCTGTGTCAAAATGATGCATCGGTTCGGTAATGTTTCGAGCTTTTTTCGAGTTTTTCAAGCCACCCTGCGCACTTTTTTCAAATTCTCTCCAATACGTTTGTTGATATAATCGTATCCAAGATGAAATCTTTAAAATATAAACCGATATGCTCATCACCACAGCGTAATCCGAATAATTTTTCTATTATAAAAATACCGCATTTCTCAAACCCTTAGCAGTGGACAAAGAAAACATTCCATTCTCACAAAATTGATATATTCCTCTTCTTTTGTGACTGGATCTGCACTTTTAATTTTAGTTCCAACACCATGGTTTGTAAGATCCCTCATTCTAGAATCAAGAGTTTCTCTAAATGGTCATCCACCCTGAAACGGTTTACGTGCACACTTTTTCGTTTCTCAAATAACACTGAAGTCCGGCCGAAATAGCTTGTAGAATAGCGGGAGGATAAGGTTATCCATTTACTATTCGCCTAATGTCACAAATAAATCGTTGCAACCAGTAGTCCATCTCCTGGTAACAGGCATTTTTCAATGTCTATCGGAATTGGAAAGCACGGTTCCATCGCCGTTTCTGGTAGATTATTCCCGTGTGCAGCCCATTCTTTCCACAGACCGACTACCCGGTTGTTAGATCTTGAAGTATTACATGGCACGGCTTTTTCTGTTTCTCTTTAATGTCGTCGACTTCGATACAAAAACGATACTCGACATACGCCACCCTATTGATTTTCATACATTTAACTCATTAATTAAATTATCTAAGTCTGTTTTTAATAAATACTGAAAAGAGGATCCCTGGGAAGCAACAAACACAAACAAGGGATAAAAGTAGCAGACTCTGTTTTGTTGAGTTTGTTCATGAGAGGTTGTGTAAGTTGAATTTCAACATAATGTTTCAATGAAATGGTAAAATTATATCACTAAATACCGATTGATTTGTCTTCTTTTAATCTAAATTATGGGTCTTAATCCTACATGTTAAGACATGATTGTTATAGGAAACATATCATCTTGTTGAGATACATAAATGTAAACATAATATGCAATATATTTTAATCTATTTCAAATAAAGAGAGAGAACGAGCTGATATGAGCTTAACTTATGTCTTGTTCATTGCGGTATGCACCGACTTCTAGTGCGATACACCGTCTTGTTACGCTAATTATTGGACTAAGTTTGATTGATTATTTTAATTATTTTTTAAAGTGAAAGATCGGACAAGATTCCGTCTACAGACGGACGGAATGACTGATGAACGTCACACCGGGGTGATCGTTTTATTCCCTAAGCGTTTAGATCGGGCGATATGAGGGCAATACTTGTTTTAACTATAAGATCTGAACATCACCACGATAAAATGCAACTAACAAATGTCTATTGCATAAGTCTCTGGGGTTCTATATTCATCATTATTGGCAGTACATATCTGATTATCGCTAATTGAAATCCGTTTTTATTCGAACTAATAGGTCGAGGCATCACGCTCGATTTGATCGATGAGCGGTAAGTTGTAGTGCAGTGCCAGTCTCTCCCTTGTGTAGAACAGGTTAAATCGTAACTTTATCAGACATAATGAAAAAAAACATAACTTGAAAAATCAAGAGGGTTACAAGTACTCAGGGAACTTGAATAATCAAGACAGCAACAATGCCTCATATACTGTTGGAGCGCTGAGGTCTAGTGTTAGAGCGCTGTACCTGGGATCGATATGTCGTTCGTTCGATCCCACCATGACAATATGTATGTGTTGTATCCATGAGCGTGACACGTTATCTGCATTGTCTAAGTACTGGTTCTACCATACATTGTCTTAGTACTGGTTCTACCATACTTTGTCTTAGTGCTGGTTCTACCATACTTTGTCTTAGTACTGGTTCTACCATACTTTGTCTTAGTACTGGTTCTACCATACTTTGTCTTAGTACTGGTTCTACCATACTTTGTCTTAGTACTGGTTCTACCATACATTGTCTTAGTACGGGTTTTACCATACTTTGTCTTAGTACTGGTTCTACCATACTTTGTCTTAGTACTGGTTTTACCATACTTTGTCTTAGTACTGGTTCTACCATACTTTGTCTTAGTACTGGTTCTACCATACTTTGTCTTAGTGCTGGTTCTACCATACTTTGTCTTAGTACTGGTTCTACCATACAATTAGTACGGGTTCTATCATACAGTGCCTTAGTACTGGTTCTACCATACGTTGTTTACCATACATTGTCTTAGTATTGGTTCTACCATACAATGTCTTAGTGCTGGTTCTACCATACTTTGTCTTAGTACTGGTTCTACCATACATTGTCTTAGTACTGGTTTTACCATACATTGTCTTAGTGCTGGTTCTACCATACATTGTCTTAGTACTGGTTCTACCATACTTTGTCTTAGTGCTGGTTCTACCATACTTTGTCTTAGTGCTGGTTCTACCATACATTGTCTTAGTACTGGTTTTACCATACATTGTCTTAGTGCTGGTTCTACCATACGTTGTTTACCATACATTGTCTTAGTATTGGTTCTACCATACAATGTCTTAGTGCTGGTTCTACCATACTTTGTCTTAGTACTGGTTCTACCATACATTGTCTTAGTACTGGTTTTACCATACATTGTCTTAGTGCTGGTTCTACCATACATTGTCTTAGTACTGGTTCTACCATACTTTGTCTTAGTGCTGGTTCTACCATACTTTGTCTTAGTGCTGGTTCTACCATACATTGTCTTAGTACTGGTTCTACCATACTTTGTCTTAGTGCTGGTTCTAAAATACATTGTCTTAGTACGGGTTCTATCATACAGTGCCTTAGTACTGGTTCTATTATACGTTGTTTACCATACATTGTCTTAGTATTGGTTCTACCATACAATGTCTTAGTGCTGGTTCTACCATACTTTGTCTTAGTACTGGTTCTACCATACATTGTCTTAGTACTGGTTTTACCATACATTGTCTTAGTGCTGGTTCTACCATACATTGTCTTAGTACTGGTTCTACCATACTTTGTCTTAGTGCTGGTTCTACCATACTTTGTCTTAGTGCTGGTTCTACCATACATTGTCTTAGTACTGGTTTTACCATACATTGTCTTAGTGCTGGTTCTACCATACGTTGTTTACCATACATTGTCTTAGTATTGGTTCTACCATACAATGTCTTAGTGCTGGTTCTACCATACTTTGTCTTAGTACTGGTTCTACCATACATTGTCTTAGTACTGGTTTTACCATACATTGTCTTAGTGCTGGTTCTACCATACATTGTCTTAGTACTGGTTCTACCATACTTTGTCTTAGTGCTGGTTCTACCATACTTTGTCTAAGTGCTGGTTCTACCATACATTGTCTTAGTACTGGTTTTACCATACATTGTCTTAGTGCTGGTTCTACCATACATTGTCTTAGTACTGGTTCTACCATACATTGTCTTAGTGCTGGTTCTACCATACATTGTCTTAGTACTGGTTCTACCATACTTTGTCTTAGTGCTGGTTCTACCATACTTTGTCTTAGTGCTGGTTCTACCATACTTTGTCTTAGTAGTGGTTCTACCATACTTTGTCTTAGTACATACTTTGTCTTAGTACTGGTTCTACCATACTTTGTCTTAGTACTGGTTCTACCATACTTTGTCTTAGTACTGGTTCTACCATACTTTGTCTTAGTGCTGGTTCTACCATACTTTGTCTTAGTACTGGTTCTACACAGGAAGACATCAAGAGCAATTAAAATAAGTTCTGATAACTTTCGCTGCAATCGATGTAAAATAAATAAGTTTAATTCAAGACAACGACTAGGACACAGTCACCCAAATATTGGATAATCGTCGGTAGCACATTTTTAACCAAGCCCACTATATGTATAAACTTAGTTTAGGAGGGTCATTGAAGACAGTCCATAAAAGATACACCAGCTTAGAGGAAAGTTAACATATGCGGTGAGTTCACGTCTGATTATGTACATTAATGTTAGAGCACCTTAATACATACATATCCCGCCATCAACATAGCCTTGTTGGTTAGAGATTAGATCATGGCGGGGATTTGTTTATTTACACTGTCCTGTTTTAATGGGATGACAGTAGGGTTAGTTTGAGGTTTGGTGCACCCTAGAACCGGTTTAAACCCCGCAGTGGCCTACTTTGCCACTGACCGTTCCAAGGTGGAAAGCCCTATTGTCAACCCTTTTGTGTTTGTGATGTCGTTTATTATTGTTTTGCCTTCTTGTTTGTCTGTTTGCGTGTTTGTTTCTGTGTTTTGTGGTTGACTGTCCTCCTTGAATGCTACTTTCCCTGTCCGATCTTTTTATATTTCTCATATGTACACCTCTAAACCTTCTGACGACGAGGTATATATATAAGTTGTCTGTCCTTGGTAGTTCACAAATATATCTCCCTATATATAATTCTGCCTTGTGAACGTGAATCTCTTACGAGATCCCAATTTCGAAAGTTGCCGTAATGAGTTCAAATTCTCTCCCTTTATTATATTTACTGAATTCACAGTATCCCCAAGATCCGGCACCTTTCATTGTCACTGTCTCAATATAGCTGTGTGTGGTTGAACGTTTAAATGTGGCCCACTCATATGAGCTATAATTGTATGTATGTATGCGTCTATATGTTATTTGTGCCTCCAGACGAGTGTGTTATGATGTAGAGATACAGTTCATCAACGTGTGTTGCAGCTATCTTTTTTAAGGAGTAAATTCATACGCTTGATTTCTGTGTATCTCTTCATATCTAGGCGCCCTGCCGTAGTTCGTCCGAAGGTTGTCTGTCCTTGGTAGTTCACAAATATTACTCCCTGTATATAATTCTGCCTTGTGAACGTGAATCTCTTACGGATCCCAATTTCGAAAGTTGCCGTAGTGAGTTCAAATTCTCTCCCTTAAATTATATTTACTGAATTCACAGTATCCCCAAGATCCGGCACCTTTCATTGTCACTGTCTCAATATAGCTGTGTGTGGTTGAACGCATAAATGAGGCCCACTCATATGAGCTATAATTGTATGTATGTATGCGTCTATATGTTAATTGTGCCTCCAGACGAGTGTGTTATGATGTAGAGATACAGTTCATCAACGTGTGTTGCAGCTACCTTTTTTAAGGAGTGAATTCATACGCTTGATTTCTGTGTATCTCGTCATATCTAGGCGCCCTGCCGTAGTTCGTCCGAAGGTTGTCTGTCCTTGGTAGTTCACAAATATTTCTCTCTCTCTATATATATATATATAATTATATACATGTATAATTTACATATTGTGAGAATTCATAGACACATTATAAACGGTTTAAACCAGCCAGACCTAAACCCCAAAACAGGAGCGTCGAATTAAGAGTTACTAACTCCTCATTCATTTTACTCATATTCAATCACGGATGTTTTAAGAACTCGTATTTAAACCTTTACTTTTAATCGTCTCATGTACATAATTGTATGACATGAACACCTGGACAGAGTTTTGATAAACGGAGTTGTAGCGTAACTTTGGTGTTTTGGAGGGTTAGTTTCTTTAACGTACTACACTCACCGAGTATATAAGGGTAAAGGTAAGGGTTGAGTACTTCACCAGGCATATCAAATGTTACCTACCCTCACAAGGTGTGTATACTCGAAAAGTTCATGTCGTATTTATAATGATAGTTCTAGGTTTATATAAGCAGTATCGGCAACCTTAAAATTGCAGTAGACTAAAGGCTTTTTTTTTTTTTCTTTTTTTTCCTTTTCTTTTTTTTTCTCTATTCTTTCATCTGATAATTCAAGAAGACCTTTGACAATCATAAACACTGGACTAGTGGAAAGATATTTCAATTTATGAAGAAAAAAAAATTTGAAATGAGGATAATATACAATGGCCTCCGGGGACAATAGTTCTTTGTATAATGTCAAAGGTATAACGAATGAGATTATGTCAAGAACCTGCATTTTAGACGCACAGACAGCGATATCCTGTTCCGGAGGTTGCGGAACTACTGCTGACTTTAATTACAAATTTGTTTCCGGGCTATATTAGTTTAGTTTGATGTTAAAAGCCATCACTGTTTAGTTTGTTGCAACTCTTTAAACATAGTTGCAGGGAAAAGCAATTATGACGTCTGATACATCTCCAATACCAGACATATTGTTCAAAAGGTACATATATAATATGAACTGCGCATATTAATAAGTTAGAAGAGTACGTTTTAATTATTTTCTACAGTATAGTAGAATTTTGTTTAAATGTTTAAAGATGATGTAACTGTGACGTCAATCACAAGTATATGTTTTTGTTCTGTTACATGAAATAAACGTTTTGCCTTATGTTAAATCTTCTGCTAAACCTTTTTTCTAACCCTAATACTCTGCATCATTTCGTTCCAATCACTTGCATTATCCGTCACGCTGTATTCCAAATATAACTAAAAGAATTAATAAGTGGAATCGTGAATCGATTAAAGTGATGCAGCAATTTGGTATGTGTTTTTTTGAGGAAGACTTTAATTAAATAATAGCACTATTTGTTGTGTGGAAGTAATTTAAATTGACTAACTAGTAAAAGCAGATATCAAAGCCGAACAGAAGCGTTAGGATTCAAGCACCACAGCAACCAAAAACACGCACAGAACAAACGATAATTACAACGCTGAATAAACAAAAAGGCAAGATATGACTTCACAAACATAAAATAGTTGACAATAGGGCTACCGCATTGTAACGGTCAGTGGCCAGAAATTCTGCTGTTGGTTTAAACCAGGTTCTAGGGTGCACCAAACCTCACCCTTATCCTATTGTCATCCCAGTATAACGGGAAGTATAAATAAAGATATACCAGCCAAGTTATATTATTTTACAAACAAAGCAGAATTAATAGGCAATATAAGTTTAACACATACATGATCATGTATTTATGAATATAAAACAAAATCCTAGAAATCCACAAAGCATGTACTCGATGACTTGACAGAAACCGGAGCAACAACAGAGACCGTTAAGTTATATGACTACACACTGACAACACGCCTCCATTCGTTAATCAGATGATATTCGTAAGTATTGTGTTCATGCGGGCTTATTACACCATATTTCTATATCCATTTCTTAGTGTTGTCTGTTAGTTGCTGTCATCTTGAAATGCCTCCTATTTGTGATATAGGATATATTTTAGATCCGGAAGTTCAATGTCATGTTACGTGCTTTACACTCGTTATTTTGCAGTTTAACCGTATCTCTAATCAAGCGCGAAATACACAAAACAATGAGAATATTAGTGACATATTCTAAGATGGTACTTCGGAATGTTGAATAGTATATATACTGAACCAAACAGCTAACGCACCAGTAGACAATACCTTTAATATATCAATAATAACAATTAATAAATCAAAACAAATTTCATTCTGAATGAGACAAATATCTTGTCAATAACGAGTGTAAATTTAAAAAAGTCATTCAAATCACATCAGTAACAAGAAAAGTCATAGTATACAATATATACTATGACGACGAGCGGCAATAAGAATGAAAATTGTAGAATATATTTGTTTTAATTCATTGCATTGGAATTAGAGCATCATGTGTGGTTTGTTTGTGTAAAATTAATAGCGAGTTCTATTTGGTGTAGCAATGGCATGAAACAAAATGGAAAAGCAAAATAAAGATAAAAAGTTTTTTATTTGAAACTAAACGTCCAATTTAAGTGCTTTGCTATAACCAAGGAAGTGCTATATTTGCTATTTTTATATAAAGCAAAGACTGGAGGAGCTGGACAAAAAGGACCTTCATTAAAACCGACAATTCGCTATAGGTGATTTCGGCTATAAATATGTATTCCGGCTATATGTATTCTTTTGACTATAAATAATATTTTTAAAGCACAATTATATAAAAACACACTGTGAATATGTATGAATAATTACAATTTACATGCGGTAATAATATGATGAATGACTATCAAATGTACATATTTTTAAGTTCATGCTGTGCAAAAACAACATTACTGATGTGGAAAAAATATTTGTATGTACAACTCAGTGTGTCAGGTCCCTGCCAAGACTTGAACTTGAATCTCTTTTCTCGAAAGAAAAGCGTGTTTCCTTACACTACAGAGATCGCCCAGACATCACAAAAAGAGTGTACAAAACTAAGCGAAATTAATAATGATGTAGATCAAAAGAATGTCAAACTAAAACTAGAAATTGTTATTGTCCATGAGACAAAAACGTATGGCTCCCCCACTCGCCCGAACAGACATAACTGACAACTCTAGGTCCACCGTTCTCATTGATCTGAGATCGTTTTGATATTCAATATCCCTGTGACTGTATCTACTATCTTTATCAGTGACATTTACTGGTCAACCATCCTTCAGAGTTTGAGGACCCTAGGTCCAACCATTCTCTAGTTATTGATTGGACATTGTTTTGTTATTGATCGGGGATCTTTTGATATCAATAGGGGTCATGTTCTGGTCATGACCAACCATCCTTCCAAGTTTGAGGACCCTAGTTCCAACCATTCTCTAGTTATTGATTGGACATCGTTGACCTTTGACCTAGTGACCCCAAAATCAATAGGGGTCATATGCTGGTCATGACCAACCATCCTTACAAGTTTGAGAACCCTAGGTCCAACCATTCTCTAGTTATTGATCAGACATCGTTTGATAGTCAATGTCACCGCGACCTTGACCTTTGACCTAGTGAACATCGATTTTATAGTCAATGTCACCACGATCTTGACCTTTACCTAGTGACCCCAAAATCAATAGATCTAACCATTGTGTAGTTATTGATCGGATATCGTTTTGATAGTCTGTCACCGTGACCTTGACCTTTGACCTAGTGACCCCAAAATCAATACGGGTCATCTACTGGTCATGACCAACCATCCCTCCAAGTTTGAGGACCCTAGGTCCAACTATTGTGTAGTTATTGATCGGATATCATTAAGATAGCCAATGTCATCGCGACCTTGACCTTTGACCTAGTGACCCCAAAATCAATAGGGGTTATCTACTGGTCATGACCAACCATCCTTCCAAGTTTGAAGACCCTAGGTCCAACCATTCTCTAGTTATTGATCGGAATCGTTTTGATAGTCAATGTCACCGTGACCTTGACCTTTGACCTAGTGACCCCAAAATCAATAGGGGTCATCTAATGGTCATGATCAACCATCCTTCTAAGTTTGAGGACCCTAGGTGCAACCATTCTCTAGTTATTGATCGGACATCGTTTGTGACACAGTCAGCACAAAATCAATATGGCTCCCCTCCACACTTTGTGTGAGGGAGCCATAAGTATCACAGGTTATTAATACCCTTGCAAACGCATACCCCATGACTTCATGTATATGCGCAGTTCCACTTTATACTGATGCTTCTCACAATGTTTGGGGTATGACAGAGGTCACAGTGACCTTATTTTGGTATGCGACACACCGCTATCCCAAGATGTATCAACATACCAAGTTTGGTATTTCTAAGTGTTATTGTATTGAAAATATGGTCCGGACAAGCATTTTCTATGACAGAGGTAACAGGTCAAGGTCACAATTACCTTATTCTGGTACACGACACAGCGCTATCCCAAGATGTATCTAAATACCAAGTTTGCTATCTCTAAGACTTAGTGTTATAGTATTGAAAATATGTTCTGGACAAGCATTTTCTATGACAAAGGTCACAGGTCAAGGTCACAGTGGCCTTATTTTGGTATGCGACACACAGCTATCCCAAGATGTATCCACATACCAAGTTTGGTATCTCTAAGTGTTATAGTATTGAAAATACGTTGCAGGCAAGAGGTGAAAGAGTCTGTGGATGCTCTACTGGCTAAATGTGCAGGGGATTGTAACACATTTTCAACATTCATTCAACCGGCACATGGCAATGATATAGGTCACTATTTGTTGAATGCCAGCCACAGTAGCAGGAGAACTAGTCTGTACAAAGTTAGTGTATTACAGGGTTCCCACAGTTTTTTGAGAACAAAACTATCCCAAGAGAGTTTTTTTCAGGTTTTCCCACTGCTTTCAAGGACAATTTATACCAGTGTTTGTCCGACACCGTTGTTGCAAAAACGTTAAATTGTTCACAGTACTAATATGTGACACCACACAAGATGTTAGTTTATTTTTTTTGACAAGTATTGACTTTAACCCGCTGTTTTTTAGGCTGTTCTCCCTCCTATGAAGGAAATTTAGTGTTGACATTTAACTTGTTCTCAGACGACATGCTTTATCGATTCAAATTATTAGACGCTTGCATATACGACGGAGCATTTTGAGTTTTATTTGAAAATACTCGGCTAAAATTGTAACATATTTTATGAGACAACCGGTGAGGTAACGAATTTGTACGACAGCGATCGAAAACAAAAGTACAATTTGGGGTTCACATTTCATTGATCAGAGCATTAACACATCTTTACGATTGTTCACGAATACCAATGGTTAATTTTTATGGGCTTACTAGGCCATTCGCCAAATCGCCATAGGCGAAAATTAACCTGAACTGGCGAATGAAAACCGTAAGAAATACACACCAAATTCGCCAGACATCGGCGGTCTGGCGAATCCAAATTTCCGACCGATTTTGTCTAAAAGATCTCGGAAAATCCCGAATTCTAATTTACAAAGTCTTTCACTGTTTATAGGCCACTATCCCGCTGAGTGTTCTAGCTAATTAGTGACAATCAATTTAGATCGATAAACTAATTATGTCAGCGTTTATTGAAAACCACTGTCAAATTGTCGGTGCGATAATACTCCGCCCACTGTTACGCCTCTTGCTGTCAATCAACTGGTTTGTGTCCCCGCGCTCAACATTATCCGTCATATAAAGTTGTGACATTATTCACAGATTTAACTGCGTGATCGAGCCAGGTAAAACATCAAATAATGTGGCGCCCTCTAGCGGCCAAAATGGCTGATCAAAACAGAAAATTTGAAAATGTTTGCTTACGAATTAGCCAGAGATACTCAGCCTCTGTGTTTTTGAACTTTACGATCACTGATAAGTGTTAAAGGAACACATGGCAATCTTGAGTTTTCAAAAACTAGCAGCATCCCGTTAGTTTTTCTACATAAATTACATTTGTTCAATCATTAATGTTAATTATAAGAATTGTATTAAGCCATTTGTTTTTTTCTATTATTTTTTTTTTTATATTATTGCACCAGTAATATATTAAAACTTATAGTATAATAAGACGAAATAGGAATACTTAAATTTTTTTTATTTAAATGTAACCAGGGTAAAAGTAAAAATGATACTGGATATATAAATTGTGACACCCATTTTAAATACTGCAAGATTGCCATGTGTCCCTTTAAGTGCCTACTAATTAGTTGTACACACGGTAGCGTAAACTGGAACAATGGCAAGTGTGAACCGGTGTTTAATCGGCTGTTTCTGAATTGGGTTCATTTTATGGTTGATTGTTCAATCAACATGAAACAATACAAAAGGTGCGATTACTCAAAATATTGGTGTATGTAGCATTTCTGAATTTGCAGCGCGATCTTTCTAGATTCTTTGGAACTCGTGTTAGTTGAACTTGTATATGCCTCAGTTTAGCCTTACATTTTTTAAATATATTGCTATTTATTTTATTTCTCTGCATGTTAGCATACTGAAATGCATTTAATGAAAATACTAAATGGTGACAAGAGTCTGCATTTTTGTATTTTCTTATGATATATGCATGCATTCATTCTGTCCTTTTTTAAATTTCAGTCTTTACAATTTTTAAAAATTAAAATTACAATAAATTAAATACAATTTTTAAAAAAGTTCTGAACCTTTTCCCGGTATGGGAAGCATGATATTATGTCCTTTAATGGGGCTTAACACCGCCAAAAGTCATTGAACTGGAACACATCAATGACATGCACAACTACACATGGCACTAATCATCCCTGCCATTGTATCAAGACACAGAAATGTGACAAAGTTTGTGTATTAAAACTTTAAAGAACTCAATTTCATTAACCAGTACACAACAATGGCAGTGCAACTAGGCTTGGTATAGTTCTATGACATAAAACGTCACAGAACAGAGCTACAGATAAGCAAGGTATTTGCGTAAATTCCCAGTTAAAACTCGCTAAATTAGGCTAAATACACAATTAAATTTCTTTATTGGTGCGTACCAATTATGTTTAACAAATTAATTACGCAAAATAACCGTTTTTGTCAGCATATCATATTTTATCCATTACCGTGAAGATGGCCAATATCAAACGGAATGCATCGCCGTTTCCAGTCAATTCTCAAATAAGCGAGCCATTGAGATTGGCTAAATGTGACTGGTTATCTAGTTTATTTTTTTCACTCGAAAGTAAATCCTTCAGGAACAAAAATGTTGTATTCAGACTATTTTTAATTATTCGGCATCACCGAAGCACTCAACTTTATCTGTACGTCAATATGGCTAAAAGAGGCGCAGGTGTTTGAACTCAGTGCAAGAATATTCATTATCGCTAAATATTAATAACTAACTCAGAACACAATAATAACTAACGCTGCGACGTTGAGTCGTGACGTCAATAAAGTGTTGCTGACGTCAACATCATCCGCCGAAAACGTTCAATAAAGCGAATATTTGTTTGCAAAAACGTAATTTAAAATGTAATAAATAGATTATTTAACTGCTGAGATCGACTATGGGTAATCCTTTACTTGATGGTAGACGTGCTTTGTTTTTTTTACTTACTCGCATGCGCTCGTTCGTGAAAAAAACTACACGCCTACCTCTTGTGAAGGATTTCCCTATAGTCGATCTCAGCAGTTAAATAATCTCTATATAATTCATATAGGGCCCTGGTTTTTTATCACTGCTTAACACAGAAGTTCAGAGAGATATTGCACAGGGTATAGTTCTCCCTGTACACTGGACAGACTACTTTACATCCCTCCGAAGGATGACCTATATTCACAGTGCCATGCCCAAGTAAGATACTGCGGGAGTTTGTTCGAAAAATCTGGGATGTGACCCCACTGGAAATCATACACGTGATTTCTGGGACTCGAGTCAAGTATGTTTAACACTTGGCGACCGCAGGGTTAAGTTTCCAAAATTATATGGCAACAAAAGAACACAAGATAAATATGTCTGGAAGTCTCCTGAAACATGAGTCATACACATATATCCTAGACACATTCGGTATACACAGGGTCTGAATGACACCGACTACCACAACAGCCATGGTTCTCACTTCTCCGTCTAGGTATTCTTCTTTTAGTTTAGATACTACAGATTACCAAATATGCAAACGACGACTAGAATCGTCAGGGATGTTTATGCTCACACAACCTTGCAATTGTTCACTCGATTTTTTAAACATGCAGAATGAATAACAAATACGTAGTCTAGATCATCTGCGACGCTTGCTTGTTTACACAATTATCAGGCGTCGAACATGATCAAGACTAATTTCATGTAGATCAATCCGTGACAACACAAAACATTCATAAACTGAAAATGTGTGCTAACTTTATTGACACGTATGACAGTGGAGAGTGTAAACTTGCACATATTCTACTTACGATAAATTGTTTCGTCCTAACTGGAGCACTCTTGCTGCACAAAAGAAAACAAAATGGAGGAATGGCCGGATCAAAACGGAAATGGATTGCTATGACGTCAGGCTGTTCCAGTAACACATTACTTTCATGAAACGCCTCCCGAGTATTGGCGATCTGGACAGTGAGGTCTTAATCAACTTTATACTCACTATAAAAACCATATACATCTATATACATCTTCCTTGGAATTTTATTAGAACAAAATGTATTTCACATCGATTCAAAAACATATACAGAAAATGGAATTCGCAATAAACCATCTCCATACACGAGGGGTACAGCAAATTCACGCTTCACTGTGCACTATATGCAGTATATGGAATCTCGAAATAGGTCAAACTCCATCACAGTAATAGAGCGTTCTAATGGTTTCCATACACAGTAATAGTTATCTGAATTTCTATATTCATGAATAATAACGCTCTATGAAAATATACTGAATGATTAAAAAGAGAATAAGAGGGGTTGGGGTTATTAAACATATACTGAAACGCAAAAGAAACGCAACACGGGAATTTCCGCTATATATTGTATATACTGCACACTGTTTTGTAAAGTTGCAGTCAATTAGAGAAAGGACACTACTCTCATGTTGTAGACGTTTTAATCACAATACACCTTGTACAAGAAATTCCTAAATGTTGAAGTTAATCTTTGAAAAAATGAGTCATCGCAATACTGTATTTAACGTAAAGAATTTGCAAAAATTATCATCCTGAGTTTGCTCATATGCTTGAGCCAAATGCGTACTCTGTCAATAATGAAACTTTGAAGGAAATTATTTGCTGTATTATGTGTTTTGTATTGTTGATTTTATGAATATTTAGTTCTGCTCAACCTGGGGCTAGAGGGCGTGAGCGGTAGCTAGCATATTTCACTACCGCTCATGAACAGTCTAAATCAAACCGAGACTGCAATATGTCGTATGTGTCGTGCTCGGCCGTTTCCAAAGGTCCATTATCATACTCTTTGTTTTAGTATTTTTTTTTTCCGAAAGGAAAGGTCTTACGTAGCCATGTACCATTCGATTTACATGATTAACAGCAGCATATTGTACATACAATATATAGCGGAAATTCCCGTGTTGCGTTTCTTTTGCGGTGTCGGATCTTTCAAAACAGACATTGTTATGGCATTAGTAAACATAATATTGAATCCTGAAAAGCAAACAGAAATATTTGGGATATTATTACACATAAATTGCAAGTTATTTTTTTAAATAGATTATTAGATTATCAGACAGTGATGGTAACATTGCGTGATATTTAAATGCAAAAAATGACTGAGACATTATGATGGTAACATTGCGTGATATTTAAATGCAAAAATGACTGAGACATTATTAAACATACATTTGATGTTTCGAAACAGACCTTACGTTTTGATTTAAACAGGCATAGGATTACTTAATGATTTAATATAAATATTACTGGGACAAACCTAAGAAGATGATTGAAATTTGCGGAGACATTATTAAGCAGACATTAATTTCCATAAATGAAAACGGATAATGCCGTCGTAATAATAATTTGACGTTAGACAATTCAACAATTTAATACAGACAATACGGGCGAAACATCAAGCATTCATTGGATGAGATAAACTTATTATGTGGGAATTATTTGAATTTTTTTTAGAAGATTTCAAAAATATTATTAAACACATACTGGATTCAAACAGACAACGTGGGGGCATTACAATATATATTTTTTATTTTTTATTTTAACACGTTCCTTGCAACTTAGACTTATAATGTATCATGTATGTCATAATTCAGAGAGAAGCTGTTAAACATTAGAATTGCAATATTTAAAATGTGCTTGACCTAAAACACTTGTTACTGAAGAATAGCGCATTTCATGTTTGACATTGTTAGATTAATATAACATTGTATTATAAACATGAATTTAAGTAATATTTATATTAACACTGTCATAACGCCATTGATATATTAGTACTATTAGTTATAACACTGTCTAACATTGTGCTCCAGAGTCATATGTGACTTATTGCATAAAGTGTATGTACTTTTTTACACATTGGATCAATGAAAACAAACACGAAACAAAAGTACGAAAAAGGGAACTCTCAATGATTTCATTATTCAGACATCTAACATTAGAATTTGACCTTTTGCAATCATAAAATATCTGATAATTTATAAATGATTCAATTTATAACGCATATCACGCTATACTAATTGTATATAGATTTGGTCTTAAGCAGTTGCCTTAAGTGACACAAGTCGTCTATATTCTAATGTATGTCAGATTCCTCACCTTGGATCAGCTATACTAGAAATGGGAAATCCCCGTTTAGATATGCTGCTTCAGCGTTGTGGAAACCATGTATTTACCACGCTTTGTGTTGTGTTGTGTTGTGTTGTATTGTGTTGTTTAATGTCTTTTCGTTGTGTGGTTGGTGTGATCATTGTTTCTGGTGCACTGCGGGCCTGCGGTGACATGCGTTAGGTGTTGTTGTTCCTTATGTTGTGCTTACTATTTCTCCAAATTCATTCGAGATCGAGAAAAGAATGGACAGTATCAGAGTTATTAGTGTGTTGAGTTGACGTTCTTTAGGACAGACAGTATTAGTAACAGATATAGAATTGCATGTTCATAACTTATGACCAATGTCTTACTTAAGTCTGAAGGTGTTTGAATGCGGTGTCAGAGTATGGTAAAGTAATTTGAATAAGTATATGTAATTGTATTTTGTCGATTCAAATCCTTCATGAAAAACAAAATTGAGGGATACAATGTGTTGCTTTTACCTCCCTGTTCAGGATTTCAGAACGTGCAATCACTCCTACGAGGTCTCAGTCATTGTACGGGAGAAACATGAATGATTGTGACTGGCTGTAGAGGGATAAATCATTAAACATGAAGTGAGTTGCAATACTAAACAGGAGAAACGTGTCTGATTGTGACTGACTGTAGAGGGATAAAATCATTTAACATGAAATGCGTCGCAATACTAAACAAGAGAAAGATGAATGATTGTGACTGACTGTAGAGGGATAAATCACTAAAACTGAAGTGCGTGCATTGCAATACTAAAACAGGAGAAAAGGGAATAATAGTCATTTACTGTAGAGGGATAACTGACTAAACATGAGGTGCGTTGCAATACTAAACGGTCGTATCCTTTCCAGACAAATGTTCTGATCAATTGTTTAAAGTTGTCATGAAATCGTTCTATCCTTATATTGATACTTTACAGTTTGAGTACCCTATCAAAACAGGAGCAAAATCTGCATATCCATATTTGCAATGCTACTAGACCTGTATGTATTAAAACATTTTTTAAAACTTAAATTTGATGATTATTTACATTTAAAAACTAACTCACAGATGCTGAGTTACAAAGGTCATTTTATTTATAATTCTAATACACCCGCACTATATAGCCTAGTTTAAAATATCTCGTTATATTAAACGATGTATCACTGCAATTTTTACAACGTTAGGAGAATAAGCATTGCGCATTGCGCAATGTAACGTATGCAACGTTAGGAGAGTAAGCAAAGTAATGCGAAAGATTTCAGATGTGTGCTTTATTTTCACATTTTAGGGGTATTAGTATAGAAATAGAAGATCGTTTATGGTGAATTATCTATAATATATCACGGTTTGTCGTTCAATTGTAAACAATAATTTCACTCCCTCTTCGGGCTCGTGAAATTATTGTTTACAATTGAACTCCAAACCGTGATATAGTAAACGATGTTCTATTTCTAAAGTTACGACACAGAGACTGGAGTTGGTGATGACACACTGAAAAAGGCACGCTACAGTTTCACCTGTTATAATAAAACATTTTTTAAATAACTGTGTAGAAAATAGATGTGTGTTGTATCAATACAATAAATAACTGGGCGTTCGAATACTCAGCGTGGAATAGTTTTTGCTTTTTCTGTTCTATGACTAACGTGCCTTTCTCTTGAAATATGATTAATTATTTCATTATAATGTAATTGGAATAATGCATCTTCCTCAACCAATTTAACTCATGTTTTCTGCCAGATTTGCTGTTTTTCAAATTCAATTGGCTTAATGTCAAGCAAATCTTTCGAGGAAATCAGATAATAAAATCAATCGAAATGTTGATTCACATGGCGACTTAAATCTATTAACCTTACAATCAATAGGTAGTAATTTAGTATGATGTCGACGTAATTGAAATTGCATGTTAACAGTTTGTATTATAGAGACTAAACGCTCATATAAATACCCCATACGTGAATATTCCTTAAGATTTTCGCAACCAATTAATTCCCTTGATTGAACACAGAGATCGTCTAATATCCAACGCTGAGTGGTCTGGTCTATCATATACTTGTCTTAGAGAATTAATTCCATTTTTAAGCGATCTGAACAATGTAAACACATATCGTCGTATATCCACTTCTAAATTGTCTGGTCATATCATACACTTCTCTCCAAAAGTATGTATAAAGGTGATCAGGAAACGTTGCTTTCACAGAACACAGTCAACCAGAAACACCCATTAAAACAAATAATGCAAGGCCTCTGCTGATGAGATATAACCTCTGGGTGTTTTCTTGATTGCTGCAAGATGAGATATAATCTATTTCTGCTGTCTTGCTAATGCGATATAGCATCTTGTTGCTGTCTTGATTACTGCAATTCTTCTGCTGAATACTATATTATGTTGTTTGTTTATTTAATTGTGACAGGTTTCAGCCGCCGATGCGATGTAGCATATGAGAGATGTCTTGATGCTGCAATGTATCTCTGTCTGTTGTGATGCGATATACCTCTGTATGTTGGCTTGATTGTTGCAACTGCTGATGCGATATAATATATGAATATTGTCTTTCGTGCTTCAACGCTCCTGCTCCTGCCATATAACATCTTGCCGTGTTTTTAATAATGGACTTTTCCTGCTGATGCGATATAATATGTATGCTGTCTTGATTACTGCAATGTTCCTGCTGATGCGATATAATCACTATTTTGTCATGATTTACTACAATGCTCCTATTGGTGCGATATAATCTCTATCTTGTCTTGATTTACTGCATTGTTCCTGCTGATGCAATATAAACTCTAACTTGTCTTGATTTACTAAACTACTGCTATTGGTGCGATATATTCCTTATCTTGTCTTGTTTCACTGCAATGCAGCTATTGGTGCGATATACTTGATTTACTGCAATGCTCTCTTTGGTGCGATATATTCTCTATATTGTCTTGATTGACTGCAATACTCCCATTGTTGCTATATAATCTCTATTTTGTCTTGATTACTGCAATGTTGCTAATGGTGCGATATAATCCCTATTTCTTCTTGATTTACTGCAATGCTCCTATTATTGCGATATAAACTCTATCTCGCCTTGATTTACTGCATTGTTCCTGCTGATGCAAAATAATCTCTAACTTGTCTTGATTTACTGCAATACTCCTATTGGTGCGATATATTCTTTGTCTTGTCTTGTTTTACTGCCAATGCAGCTATTAGTTCGATATACTCTTTACTGTGTGTTGATTTACTGCAATGCTTCTATTGGTGCGATATAATCTATATTTTGTCTTGACGTATTGCAATGTTGCTAATGGTGCGATATAATCTTTATTTTGTCTTGATTTACTGCAATGTTCATATTGGTGCAATATAATCTCTATTTTGCCTTGATTTACTGCAATGCTCCCATTGTTGCGATATAATCTCTATTTTGTCTTGATTTACTGCAATACTTCCATTGTTGCGATATAATCTCTATTTTGTCTTGATTTACTGCAATGCTCCCATTGTTGCGATATAATCTCTATTTTGTCTTGATTTACTGCAATACTTCCATTGTTGCGATATAATCTCTATTATGCTTGATTTACTGCAATACTCCCATTGTTGCAATATAATCTCTACTTTGTCTTGATCTGCAATGCTCCCATTGGTGAGATATGATATCTGTCTGGTCTTGATTTTGCAACGCTGCTGATGATGCGATATATAAGGTATGTATGTTGCATTGATTACTGTAATGCTCTTGCTGTTAATCTCTATCATGTCTTTATTGTTATGCTCTTGCTGATTTACAGTAATATCTGGCTGGTGTCTTGATTGTTGCATCGTTTATGCTGAGCGCATCATTTATATAGGTGTATATTTGATATAAAACAAAACCACACAGACATATGTAAGAAAATCAAACAAAAATAAATTTGCGTGTGGTGATGATTGGTGTGTGTGGCGGTGGGGGGGGGGGATAGGATGGGGCGTGTGGGGGTAGCCTAGCTACATGTGTAGAAATTGACCAAATCCACACAAAAATATGTAAACAAAAATAGATAGAGTTCGTGTGTGTGTGTGTGTGGTGGTAGTGGTGGTGGTAGAGAGAAGGGGGGGGAGGGGGGGGGGGGGGGGGGTGGGGGGGGGTGGTGGTGGTGGTAGAGAGAAGGGGGGGGGGAGGGGGGCAGAATATTTATATGTGTAAGAATTGACCAAAACAACACAAAATATGTAAACAAAAACAAAACGACTTTCGAGTGGGGGCGGGAGGCGGGGGGACGCCTGGTGTGGGGGCTGGGACAGAGTTATATGTGTAAAAATTGACCAAAACAACACAGAAATATGTAAACAAAAACAAAACGACTTTCGAGTGGGGGATGGGTGGCGCCGGGAGGCGGGTAGGAGGCCTGGTGTGGGTGGGGTGGGGTGGGGGTAGGGGGGCAGGACAACATAGCTATATGTGTAAGAATTGACCACAACAACACAGAAATATGTAAAAAAACAAAACACTTTAAAGTGGAGGACGGGAGGCGAGAGGAGGCGTGGTGTGTGTAGGGTGGAGGACAGCATAGCTATATGTGTAAGAATTGACCAAAACAACACAGAAGTATGTACAAAAGTAACGAAATCGAGTTTCGAGTGGGGGAGGGCGAGGTGGGAGATGGGGGCGGGACGGGTGGGTGGTTGTGGGTTGCAACATAGCTATATGTGTAAGAATTGACCGAAACAACACAGAAATATGTAAACAAAAACATAACGACTTTCGAGTGGGGGATGGGGGGGGGGGGGTGGGGGCTCCGGGAGGCGAGGAGGAAGTATGGTGTGTGTGTGTGTGTGGAGGGGGTGGGGGGGGGACAACATAGCTATATGTGTAAGAATTGACCAAAACAACACAGAAATATGTAAAAAAACAAAACACTTTAAAGTGGAGGACGGGAGGCGAGAGGAGGCGTGGTGTGTGTAGGGTGGAGGACAGCATAGCTATATGTGTAAGAATTGACCAAAACAACACAGAAGTATGTAAAAAAAAATAACAAAATCGAGTTTCGAGTGGGAAAGGGCGAGGTGGGAGATGGGAGCGGGACGCGTGGTTGGTTGGGGGGTTGCAACATAGCTATATGTGTAAGAATTGACCAAAACAACACAGAAATATGTAAACAAAAGCAAAACGACTTTCGAGTGGGGGATGGGGGGCGCCGGGGGGCGGGGAGGAGGCCTGGTCTGTATGAGTGTTGGGGAGGGGGCGGGACAACATAGCTATTTGTGTAAGAATTGACCAAAACAACACAGAAATATGTAAACAAACAAAACACTTTAAAGTGGAGGGCGGGAGGCAAGAGGAGGCGTGGTGTGTGTGGGGTGGAGGACAGCATAGCTATATTAGTAAGAATTGACCAAAACAACACAGAAGTATGTAAAAAAAATAACAAAATCGAGTTTCGAGTGGTGGAGGGCGAGGTGGGAGATGGGAGCGGGATGGGTGGGTGGTTGGGGGGTTGCAACATATCTATATGTGTAAGAATTGACCAAAACAACACAGAAATATGCAAATAAACGACTTACTTTCGAGTGTGGGGTGGGAGGGGCTAAGGCATGGTGTGGTGCGGGTGGAAAATGTGTAAGAATTGACCAAAATATGAAAAAACAAATAAATCGAGTTTCGAGTGTGGGGGGAGGTGGGGATGGGAAGGCGGGGTGGGTTCGGGTGGGGGTGGAGCAACATAGCTATATGTGTAAGAATTGACCAAAACAACACAGAAATATGTAATATTCGAGTGGGGGTGGAGTGGGGGCGAGATGCTGGATGGGAAGGCGAGGCGGGTGGGGTGGAGGGTAACATCGCTATATGAGTAAGAATTGACCAAAATAACACAAAAAAATGTAAAAAAAAAATCGAGTTTCGAATGTGAGTGTGGAGGTGGGGATGAGAAGGCGGGGTGTGGTGCGGGGCGGGTGGAATATGTGTAAGAATTGACCAAAATATGAAAAAACAAATAAATCGAGTTTCGAGTGTGGGGGGAGGTGGGGATGGGGAGTCGGGCGGGTTGGGATGGTGGGGGGGGGCACTTAGCTATATGTGTAAGAATTGACCAAAACAATACAGAAATATGTAAACAAAAATTAATTTTCGAGTGGTGGTGGAGCGGTGGCGGGGGCGAGGTGGGGGATGGGAAGGCGGGGCGGGTGGGGGAACATAGCTATATGTGTAAGATTTGACCGAAACAACACAGAAATATATAAAAAATAAATAAAACTATATGGCGTGGGGGTGGTGGGTGAGGGGGGTGGGCCCGAGGTGGGGAGGAGGGAACCCATGCCCCAATACTGGTGAAGTATGAATAAGGTGAAAATCCCAAACCAAAATTATAGGTATATACATGCCTACACGCAAACCTAGATTTGCCTTTATTGCACATTTAATGGGCCATCACAATTTGGGTTCCATGGGAGCCCAGAATTTGCAGAAGACAAAATTATTAATGCATCCCTTTCAACGTACTATAAGGAAACCAATTCCCAAACTTAGTTGAGCTAGGACAAGAACTGTAAGAGATATATACCTGTAAACGCAGCTTACACGCAAAATTTGATGTGAAATAGACACATTTTAGCGGCTATCATAATTTGGGTTCCATGGGAGCCAAAATTACTCATGCAGCTCTTAAGATAATACTATAAGGAAGCTGATGGCGAAATTTGGTTGTACTATGATAAGAAATGTAAGAGATATAGACTTGTAAACACAGCTTACATGCACAATTTGATGTGAAATGGAACACATTTTATGGGTTATCATTATTTGGGTTCCATAGGAGCTCTTGGGTTACAGGAACCAAAATTGCATAAACAGTGGTTAAGATAATGCTATAAAGAAGCCCATGGCTAAATTTGGTTGTGATAGGATAAGAAATGTAAGACACATAGCCTTGTAAACACAGCTTACACGCAAACCTTGATGTGGGACGCCGACGCCAACGCCGAGGTGATTACATAAGCTCTCTTATTCTTCGAATAGTCGAGCTAAAAAGTACATCGTAATATATTTACCAGTGATAGATATGGCACTCGTTGTGTAGAATATGTTGAGTGTGATTTTACGCATGAAGTGTTAACTGTGTAGTGTTAGTATGTTGTCAACCACTCTCAATTTAAGATAAACTGTTTAAGATCATTCTTGTTTGACAGAGTTTCACAACAGTAACCTGTGTCGATCCTCTGGCTCTATCCGTCCCATTTCTGGAATGAAGTCGAATGTATGACCAACCTGATGCATCCATTTTAAGTTGAAGTGGAGATATTAAGTTATCAGTAATTGATCGGTTATTAATGTTAAGTTATTCTGGTCCGTTTATCTATAGCTGAATAATACAACGTACACAACGTGTAATTCTTTAAAGTATTTTCTAAATAGCAGTTAAAACGGAATTTAACGTTCTGCTCTAAAATATCAACTGAGCAAGCCCGGACTTATTTATCGCTGGTTTTAATCAGCGGTACGACTGGGGACAGATATGTGCGACAAATACACTATCTGTACATGCTATGCAGTTGTGAAGCACTTATTTTCCTATTAAAAATAAGTATACAAATCGAGCAGGAATGCAGCTTTCACAGAACACAGTAAACCCCAAAACACGCAAAAGACAAACAAAAATGGCAATAGTAATAATAAAGGCATATGACGTCACTATTAGTTCTACTTTCGTCAGGTATGCAACTACTGTTTATATGCATATTGCCGGCTATGGTTTATTTATTGTTTGGTGAAATCTGTGTTAATCTTCCTGTGGCCTTTCTGCCACTGTCCATTCCAAGATGGTATCGCTATTGCCACCCTTTCATGGTGTTGGTGTCGCATACTTTGCATTTATTTGTCCTTGTAACTGTTTTTTTTTTCTGTGGCGTGTTAATGGTTCTGTGAATTCTTCATTTCCTGTTCGACTTTATACCTTTTTTAAATATTAAGGTAATAATATTTAAATATTAAGGTAATTCTATTTAACTCAATGAAAAGGTTATAAGTCCAACAGGAAGAGTAACACTCGCGGAATACAGTCACTCCAACAAGTATTACTACCCAAAGGT